>BRZM01000083.1:916769-1184088 GCA_033238685.1 Lates japonicus | reverse complement strand
GTATGTGATTTGTTCCTCTACAACCAAAGAACAGAACAACCCCAGATCGTAAACATCTTGTATCTCCTAGGGGTGGCGGTGTCCACTTTTCAATTTCTGAAACAAACTTCAGTTCCTGGCTGCCTCCTTTAAACAATGTAAAACATGAAGGTATTGCCTTTGGATGACTGAAGGCTGGTGGGTGGAAGCTGCTTGCTGCTTCCTAAATGAGGAGATTCATTATACAATAGAAATATAGTGACTGGTCCCTATGATATCAACACACAATAGTGGTGGTGTGTTTGGGCAGTTCTTGCCTTTCTAAAGATTTGCCTTGACAGAAAAAACATTCAGGGTTCAAGTTTTGACTTGGTTACTTGGTGTCAGTTATGCAAAGATATTAACACAGCATTCAATAGAAAAAAGAAAGTAACCATCTTGCAGTTTTGTTTTGTAGAAATTAACTTTAGGTTGCACTAAAGGACTTGGTTTAAGGGGTCAATAGGGCCCGAGACTTGGTTTGACCCAACTGCTGTAGACTTGACTTAGCTTGGGACAAGCCTGAACACTAGCTGGAACTTGCAAAGACTTGACAAACCACACAAACCTTTGGTCTCATGCCATATCATTTTAATGGACATCATTTGGAGATCTGAAATGCTTGAAACTGAATTGCAGACATGGCTTTTCCCTCAAGAACTTAAAACCTGATGTAAGACTGACTTAGACATGATTTGAGACCTACCAAGGAGTTGATGCAAAATACTTAAACAACTTTGTCTTTGATTAACTGACAAAGTGATAAATACATGTTGTGAAATGTTCTCACATTTGACATTTCTAAGTCCAAAGTCTTGGACGGAGTACTCACAGTGCTATGTTCCCCCTATGATAATGTTTTTGTTGTTGTTGTTTTTTTTAAATTTGCTCTGGTCTAGATTAATGTTTTCCAGATGCGCATTTACTGGAAAATTTTATAATTTTTATTCATTCAGTGAATTAATCACTGACTGAAGCTGGCATCAATGAAATAAATTATATAATGTGGAGAATTTTGTTGCGTTTGTTGTGTTTACATCTTGTCAAACATGTTAAAAAAAATCTTTTATATTGTATTTTGAACATGTTTGAACATGGATCAGACCTATCACAACACAATTGCACAAATAAGGTGAAAATTATATTCCACCTCCACGAGAGATGCACTTTGATAATAATCACAAAAAAATTAACCCTGGAGGTCAGATATCACCATTGTTGTTTTTTTAAAACTTTTTGCCAACTAAAACTTTGGATCAAGGGACTAAATGAGTTCGGTGAAGGTTAGAATTAAGATGTGATTACAGAGGGAAAAAAAAACCCCTCCCAGTAAAAAAAAAAAAAAAAAGAAAAAGAAAAAGAAAAAAAAAAAAAAACTTGTGGCACAAGTTGGGAATTAAAACCAGGGCTCTGGGGTTGGAGTTTAATGTCTTTTTTCCACTGAGTTGTTGCCTACTTATTTCTCTTAAACTTAATGTTTTGTATTTACAATTTAGGATGTCACTTTTATTTCATAGATTATAATGACATCAGACCACACTGAGAATGTCAGTCATCTCCTCTGTGTTCATGGCAAGGAGGAACCAACACCAGGTGAAAGACAGTGTGACAGACTGAATCATTCAAAGATGGTGATGAACAGTGTTAGTCATTTTTGTTGTGGGGCCAAATCCCTCAAGGGATGATTTCCAAGCATATCTGAAATGTGTTAGTCATCCTAGTTGTCATTTTATTATTATTTTCTCAGAGCTGAATACTTCAACAGAAACCGCCCAAAAATAGAAACCATATGGGCAAATTTTCCATCAGTATTTTTTTTCTCTGGGTTTATATAAGTTAAAAGTAAAGGCCCAAATAAACAGAGCAATAATTAAACATTAGACATAACAGTGGAACACAGTTCATTACATCAATGCTATTCAATGTGATAACATGTTATTGATCGGTTCTGCTCGAGGTTTCTGCCTCTTAAAAGGAAGTTTTTCCTTGCCACTGTCGCCTAGTGCTTGCTCATGGTGGGATTTGTTGGGTCTCTCTCTGTAAATACCTATTTTAAAGAGTATGGTCTAGACCTGCTCTATATGAAAAGTGCCTTGAGATGACTGTTGTTGTGATATGGCGCAATATAAATAAAATTGAATTGAATTGAAAAATTGATTTCATACATACAGTGGTGGAAAAAAGTTTTCAGACACCCCATGCATTTGTGAAATATTGCATTAACAATCACTCTTAGGTCTTCAAGTGCAATTTCTTTTAGTACAGTCACAGCCAAAATACTAAACAAATCCTAAAAAAGCCATTAAAAACTTAAATTTGATTGATTCCATAAAAATACATAAGAAATTTTGAGTATTGGGTCATTTTGGTACCAGTGATCCACTAATGAAGGTTGTGCTTTTTATTAAAAGACACAATTTTTGATGCCGTGCTTCGTGTCTATATAAAGCCAGCACATTTGAAAGTTCTTCAGAGACAAAAATGACTAAAACAAGGAACCTAACGCAGGAAACACGCCTGAAGATACAGATTCTCAGCCAGGAAGGGTACAGCTGCCGCCAGATAGCCAGGAAGTGCAGATGCAGTCCTTCAGCAGTTGGATACACTCTGCAGAAATACAGACGACCCAACAGCTTGGAAGACAAACCAAGATCTGGGCATCCAAGGGTTTCTTCAGCAAGAAATGACCGCATCCTGATCTGCATGTGCAGGGAAAACCGCCGAATGACATCACAGGAGCTTCAGCAGCAGTGGTCAAACCAAACTGGTGTCCAGTGTTGCATCCGCACTGTACGTGGCCAACTTTTAGATCATGGCTTAAGGTCCTACAAGACTGTCAAGAAGCCCCTGATCAATGAGAGAGGCGAAGCATTATCTCCAGCATGTACAGTACCTACTGTCAAGCATGGTGGAGGCAGTATCATGGTTTGGGCAGGCATAAGTGCTGCTGGTGTTGGTCATCTCACTGTCTGTGATGGCACATTGAACTCTGCCAAGTATTGTGCCATTCTCGAAACCCACATGCTCCCTTCTGCATGTGCACTGTTCCGTCAAGGTCAAAACTGGATGTTTCAACAAGATAATGCCCCTTGCCACACGTCCAGGGCCAGTAGAACTTGGCTGTAGGAGCACTGTATCCAGGTCTTAAAATTGGCCAGCTCAATCCCCAGACATGAGTCCCATTGAAAATCTGTGGTGGATTATCAAAAGTAATCAAAAAGATTACTTTGCTTAACCTGCTGCCACTGCAACCTGACTCAAGATAAGTAAAAGAAAATGGATGGATGCAATAGTTTTAGATAGGTCTGCCTGGTAAACTATTAGCCGAGTGTATATTTGCATAAAACATTATTTGACTAGCACAGCTGTAGGGGTGACTTTTTTATTGCCTTATTCATTATTTACTCATCATTACATTATCAGTTGCTGACTCTTCTATCTATCAATGCAGTCACATTCTTCATATTCATTCATCATCTAGACTCCCTCCCCTCCATTACATTGAGTCCCATCTGCTCTATTTCACTTTAGGGATGCACCCATGTCCCCCAACAGCACTCCTAGGCTGAGGCTGAACTAGGCTGAGATGGATTGGTCACACTAGGCTGGCTTGGTTGACTTGAAGCTGAACAGAGAAACATTGCAGAGTTTCCTCATCATTCAGGCATTTATCCTGTGTTAACAGTGTGGTAAAATGAGTAAAGCTGAACTGATTAGGCAAAAATGATAAGAAAATACACAAAACTCTCTGAAATGACTACTGTAGTTGTCAGTAAGCTTTCTGGCTAGCAGAGTGAAACAGAGACTGAAAACCAGAACAGCATCACACTAGATAAAATCAGTGCAACAAGAGCACAGTAATAATGTTTACCTACAGTGGGTTAAAAAGGGGGTCAAACTTGATGCAACTGCCTGGCATGTTTCCCTTCTGAGTCATTTGGTGAATAACAGCCCTTTTCTGTATCTCTGGGTGCCTGAACAACCTCTCATAAATACCTCTCATATTAACCTGACGTCTGTTGTAAAGTACAGTATTGTTGTCAGTGCTTATACACTGTTACAACTCAGTATAATTAAGGGCATGGACAAAGTCCCTGTTTGTTCCTCTTCACTGAACTACATTGATAATGCACCTTACATTCCTTTATGAGTATTTGTGGTATTTCTTTTTTGTTTACTTTTCTGTTGCTGTCCAAAGACAGAAACATATTTTTGCCAGTGTTATCTCCACCCTGGAAAAGTGCAGTTGCAAAATCCATGCCTGACCTGAAAGAACATGTTTGCACAACAGATTAACATCACACTGGCTCTTACAGGTGTTGAAAATAGGGGGATGCCTCCTCAAAGGGTGCCCTGGTGGCCGATGATTATGTCCAGATGAGGACCTTGTGACCTTGCCCTTTGTCTCCCCTGTCATTTCTCTACTGTCAGCTGTCTTCTAGAGGCAAGAAATGTCCAAGAAGTAATAAAAACTAAGCATCTACTGTACAGCTCACAGACTTACTTTCTGCCACAAGATTTACAAAGTTTATAAAACATCTACTGAACCTCTGTCAGACCTGTCAGAAAACTCTGGAAACGGCTTAGATGATCTGACATGCCACCCCTTGAAGCTCTCAAAGGCTGTAACAGCTTAACAAGTGGTGGATAAGTTTAATATTGAATTAACATGGTTTATATCTGAAATCTCAATCTTGCTGCCATGTCCTCTCCATTTCAGCTTTCCCACATATTCCCAAATACTCCCAAAATATCAACATAAGAGGGTCAATCACTTTAACAACATTCAAATAATCAAAAAATGTAATTTTATTTACCCTAATTGTAAGGCTTGGTTGCTTGGATTGAAGGCTTCCGCTAAACTGTAAACTCAAACTGGTATAACTAGTCTCTTACAAAAACAAAAAACAAAAACCAGAAACTAACTTTGGCATCAAGTAAAAGTTGAGCTTACTGTGAATACTTTCAAGGTCAGCTGGAGGTGCAGCAGAGCAAGCGTGACTGATATCGAAGCATTTTGTTTTGAGAGTTTCTTTGAAGCAGACGGGTTGTGGACTACGGCTCAGTGCCACCACAGCTTTGTACCAGTCGCAGAGGGATTTCAGCTGAGTGCCCAGTGGGATTGTCTGTGGTTCTTCTGTTGCCAGGAAGCTCTGCCCTTCATTCCCCAGATCTGAGACTTCTGCTTTTCATTGCCTGTGTGTGAGGTTTGGCCTCTGGATGCTACATTAAAGAAATACTGCCCTAATCTGGAAAGTGAGTCAGTGTGTGTGCGTGTGTGTGTGTATGCAGTTTTGTTTGTTTGAAGCCCTACATCCTTGCTTAGATGTATAAATATGCACAGGTAAATATGTTTACATGTGTAATGAGGGTATGTAAAACTGTGTAACGTAAAACATCCAACTAAAATGGAATAGTTCTTACTGTATAAAAGCCTTTTGTGAGTATAAAAGCCCATATTCATTATTTCTACAGGCCAATAGGTGCAGAATAGGGATAAACACCACAGACACACACATATACACTGTCAGCACTATGGCATAGGAGTAAGGTGACATGTTTATGACCATATTTGGTTTAGGATGACTCATTCTCTTGCTTCAATAAAACAGATTAAGTATTCTGGCCACAGCTGCATTGTCTTCCTCACTTGTGTGAAGAGTTATTTAATAGCTCTCCCACTGAGGTTTCCACAGGAATGCAGCCTGTTTATCAGTTTTTACACCATATTTTATGATCACCAAAGCTAATACTACCGGGAATGTGGGACAAATGTAAATGTTGTAGTTACAATATTGATCCCTGAATAGAAGCTCCCTGCTTCTCTTGGGGATTCAGAGGTCAGAGCACCAGCAAATGCTCTCTGGCTGGTAGGAATTTAAAGACTTGCTTAAGGGCACTTCAGCAGGGTGGAGAATCACTTCAAATCCTGCTCTTTTGTTCAAAGTACAGTCTGTAACCACAAGACCAACTGCTGACCCACACATCTTGTTGACTTCATTCTTTTCTGATTAAATCTGCAAGAAAACTCGTCATGCAGCTCTGACTCTGCCATCATCACTTTCAGTTATTTGTTACTGCTGCATCATTTCTTTACAGATGCTTTATTGAGAAAATTGTTAGCTGGCTTAGATTTATTTTACAAGCTGATTATAAACTATAACAAATGCAGTTTGGGCTTGGTCTTGTGGGGTTTCTGTGAACTGTTGGTTAAAAAACATTTCATCAGTGAGTCAAAATTTCAAGAAGTTTTTTTACCATAAGACCAACATCAATAGCCACGCCTAATTAGTTAGATCTCAGTGTGTCTGACTCATAGGATTTCTGCACTGAACTCAATATAAATTAATTACAGAGTACAATGCCTGTGTATGATACATCATCAAGGCAACTGTTGGTTTTGGATATGATGTCTGTTTCTGAATGCAGTATATCACTGGATATACCATGGAGCTTTCTGCATCATTTTTCTTCTAGAGTGGAAAAGTTCACATTTTGGGAGGGCTTTCCAAAAACTATTACCTCGCGCCTGGAAATTTCACCCCACTTAAAGTTTGGGCCTCTCCTCACATGCTACACTCAATGCAAATTAACCTGTTTCGACTGAGATTAGCTCTAAATCAGTCACTTAACTCAGATAAGATCTCAGGGAAGTATCACTTTATCTTGGCTCTCGGGGAAATTTTCTCTGTAGTCATATTTCACTGGGTGTGATGTACACTGCTGGCTGTCAGGGAGATTTAAGAGCAGCAAGACATTTAAGAGGAATTGCTTTTAATTTGTGAGTATATTACAGTAACTTACAGTGACCTGTGAAAAGTGTTCACCCCTCTTGGTGTTTTTCCTTATTTGTGCAGTCAAAGTGTCACATGATCTGTCACATGATGTCAGTATACACTGATCAGCCACAGAATTAAAACAGGTGAAGTGGATCATTTTGTTAGAATGCAATATTTTGCTGGAAAACCTTTGGTCTTGGTGAGGGATACTTATGCATAGTTTTTTGTCTAAATTATTGTGTGTGCTAAAAAAAAGTGGTAGGCATGTTATGTAAATCAAATTGTACTGCCCATACCTTTGATTTTGTTTGTGATTAGAAAAGGCTAACGTCACAGCACAGCAAATGATTCTTATGAGTTGAAGTGTCATTTGAAAATGTTTGCATAGCAGTTTGCTTTTTTATTGTTTTTTACAACACCAGACACAAAGTAACATTAACAACAACAAAAGAAAACATTCTGGATTGCCTTGTTGCTGTAAAACATAATTATCTGTTACTTATTCTCCCGTTTCAGTCATTATGCTCTCATTGACATGTAAATATTGTCCATTTCTCCCATTTCTCTTGACACTGTTCCTCATGTGTTCTTATCATATGACTCAGATGTTCCATAACAAATATTTCATTCACAATTTTTATCCATTCCTCTTATGTTGTTGGTTCTGCCTTACCACGTCTCCTTGTGATGGCCTTTTTACAGGCTGCTAATAAGATTTTCAGTAAATATTGGTCTTCTCCTAATACAGTATTTCATGGTGACATATGTCAAGATACAACATCTTACATGATCTCGGTGTATCATAGCCCAGAATTTTAACAATAATTAAGTGAACATTTTCCCAAAACTGTACAATCCTGGGACACAGCCAAAACACATGAGAATGGTCTACATTCACAACCCCACACTGTCTCCAACATGGCTGAACTATGGACAAGGATTTGTTCTTAATTTTGGGTGTAACAAAAAATCTAATTATATTCTTCCAACAGTGTTCTCTCCAAATGCGAGAAGATGTTGTAGATTGCTGTGTTCTCCAAATATACAACCATCCCCCCTCAGAGATATCCATTCCAAGTTCTTTTTCCCATTTCCCTTTCACATGTTGTATTCCCTCTTCTCTCCATTAGGTGTTGATATAGTATAAATATTATTCTGTATTTCTTTGAATTATATATGCAGATTATGGTTCTAATTATTCCATTGTTATCGAAATTTATACTGTGTTTTATTTCTCTGTCATAGTAATTGTTTAACTGTAGATATCTAAAGTGGTCTAAGTTGTTTAATGCAAATTGTTGTTTCAATTCCTGGAAACTCATGACATTACCATCTTTTATTATTGTACATAGTGCTATTAAACCGCTACCTCTGATCTAAAGTGTTTGGGATGAAATGTCTGTCATAGGCTATCCATCAAAGTAGTCTGAGCTCTTTCTCAAGTCTATGCTTTTATGTTAATTTGACCCATGATTGTAGTGTAAATCGAGTGACGCTATCTGCCTGTTGAAGTATGTCTATTGTTCCAATGAGGCTTTGAATTTCCCTTCCTAGTACATATCTTTCTAGATTTTTTCATTTCTTCAGCACACAAATAAATTATTGGTCTAATTTGAGCTGCATGAAAATATTCTCTAAAGTTTGGCAAAGCCATTCCCCCTTTACATTTCTCAATCTGTAGTGTCTCAAATTTAGTTCTTGGTCTATTGCCATTCCATATAAACCTTAAAATAAATTTATCAAATATTCTGAATTGTTTCTCAAGTATCTCAATGGGTAGTGCCTGAAATAGGTAGAGAAGTCATGGGAGAACATTAATTTTTATGGTATCTATTCGTGTGCTGAGGTCCAGTGAAAGTACAGCCCATCTCTTAATATCATCCCTAATGTCCTAAACCACTTTGCTGAAGTTAGTTTGTCAATTTTCCTTGTTAAAGTAACCCCAAGGTACTTCATTTTTGATGAGTTCCAATTCAACTTATATTTTTGTTGAATATCTTTGGATGGAAGATAGATCAATGCTAAAATCTGTGTTTTATCCAAATTGAACCTATAACCAGAATAGAAGCCATACAACTCAAGTAAATCAGCCAATAAAGGGAGACAACTGTCCGGCTCTTCTAGATAACAGATCACGTCGTCCGCAAAAAGACCAATTATGTGTACTTCATTCCCAATCTTTATCCCTTTAAGATCTTTTTTTCTGCCTAATTGCTTGGGCCAGGGGTTCAATAAAAATTGCCAATAAGATTGGTGAAAGACAACAACCCTGTATAGTAGACCGTTCCAGTGTTATACTATCTGACAAGTTGCCATTTATCTTTATCCTTGCAGTTGGTCTTTTGACGCATTGAATGGCCTTGTCATTCAGTCTAAATTTCTCAAGTACCTGATACCTAAACATGTCCAATTAACACTATCAAATGCCTTTTCAGCATCAAGGCTTATTAGGGCTGCAGTGATATTTCTATGTCTAACATGTTCAATGATGTGTAAGATTCACCTGATATTATCTTGGGTTTGACATCCCTTGATAAAGCCTGTCTGATCTTAATCCACAATGTCATTCATAAAGTGTTGGAATCTTTTTGCAATAATCGATGTATATAACTTATAGTCTATGTTCAATATTGATATGGGTATATGGCCTGAACAGGTCTCACTGTTTTTGCCCTTAGGGATCTCGGATATTATAGCTTCTTTCCAGGATGGGTGAAGCTCACTATGTTCGAGTGTATAGTTAAAAGAAGACTCGAGTAGTGGTACCAGTTGTTCACTGAATATTTTGTACCATTCCGATGGTAAACCATCACTACCAGGGGATTTATTAGGTTTTAGTTTACCTATTGCTTTCTCTATTTCCATTTTTGTAATGGGTGAAGTTAGAAGATCATTTTGTTTTCCCCCAGTTGCCAGTAGATCCAGTGTCTCTTAAAAAGCTTTCATTTGGTCAATATCAGCAGATGGAGGTTGGCTATACAAGTTTCTGTAATAGTTCATAAAGATTCAGTCTCTTTGGGATCATAAATTAATTGTTGTCCTGTCAGCCTGTTGTTGTTTGAGGGTTTTTTTTTTGCTAATGATCGGGTTGTTCTAGGCTCCACCTCATAGTATGATTGTCTTAGAAATCTTGTCTTTTTTCCTATTACTGTTGTCAATAATGTATCTATATTTTCCCAAATGTATATAATTTTGGGAAGTAGTGTGGAGTCTCGTGTGATCTTATGTTGCGTTCAATCTCTAAGAGTTTCTTCTTTTCCTTGTAATAGCTGCTGACTTGACAATTAGTTTCCCTTTCACAACTGCTTTGAGAGCATCCCACAAAATAACAGGGCTAACCTTACCACTGTCATTTTCATTTTATATACTTTAATTTCTGTTTTTATCTCTTTGACAGTTAGTTTACTATTTAATAATTCAACATTTAACCTCCATAATGTAAATCTTTTTTCCTGTGGTTTTAATTTGACTTTTAAGTAGTGCACAATGGTCTGATACATCAGCTTCTTCTATTTCACACTCCATTATACACATTACTGTGTATAGGTCCTTTTTATTCATGAAAAGTAGTCAGTCCTAGCATAGTTGTTATTAGATGCTGTGTAATGAGTATAATCTATTTTAGAGAGATGCAGTTATCTCCAAATATCAACTATACCAAAATCTTTAAATGTTGTCTTGATCAGTTTGGTAACATGGTTGCTATTCTTCTTATTGTTTGTTGTGTCCAAATCACGCCTCTTCTACAGCCATGACGACATGAAATATAAAATGCATTTGAATAGCCAAACTTCTTAAGCTTCTTACTTTCTTGCTTAGACAAATGTGTTTCCTGTAAATATATAATCTGAGCACCTTCTTTCCTGAGTTTGGTCATTATTTTATGATGTTTAACAGGGTTATTCAGACCATTCACATTCAATGACAGTATCTTAACATAATTACCTATTGTTTCTATCTTTGGAACCATATAGTAATCCGTGTCCAAACATAAGGAAAATAAATGAACTATGGATCACCAGACAAACACAGAATTTATTAGCTTCCGAAAAAGAGGGTGTGTTCTTCCTTCCTTTATATTCCCTGTTGGTGGGAGGAGGGTAAGGTGCCTCCCTACAGAAGGGGCCCTCCCTAGTAGTGGGAAAATAGACATTCAAACTAGAAATGTTCAACATTCAGCACATATATGCCCATTTCCTCTGTCGGTTTCTCAGTTCTTTGGAAATTGTGCACATTGGATCCTCTTCAGACCTCTATGACCAACAGTTAGCCAGACAGACATTTACCATTTTCTTACAACTACAACTCCTCCTCCTCATTTGATGCATGTCAGTGGCTTTGCTGCCTGTAACACTGCCTCAGAGCCAGCTGAAAATGATGTAGCAGTCAGAGATCATGAGCTCATCAGACATCATTAAATTTTATAATTACATCTTAGAGCTGGGCGGCACGGTGGTGCAGTGGTTAGCACTGTTGCCTCACAGCAAGAAGGTTCCAAGTTCGTCAGGGCTTTTCTGTGTGGAGTTTGCATGTTCTCCCTGTGCCTGCATGGGTTCTCTCCAGGTACTCTAGCTTCCTCCCACAGTCCAAAGACATGCAAGTTAAGTGAACTGGTGACTCTAAATTGCCTGTAGGTGTGAATATGAGTGTGAATGGTTGTTTGTCTATATGTGTTGTGTGCCCTGCGATGGACTGGCGATCCGTACAGGGTATACCGTGCCTCTCACCCAAAGCCAGCTGGGATAGGCCCCCCACGACCCTAAGCAGTATAGATAATGAATGAATGAATCTCATATAACTCTATGTCTATGTCTATTATCACACTTACTCTAAAAGGTGGCTGAGTCTATATAATGCAAAAAGATGGCATGGTTCCAGCAAATTTACTTCAAGGTAAAACTGGGGAAGCACCAAACATACATACACATACACACAACACACCCACACCCGCACACACATGGGGAGAGAAAAGGACATAAAGAATGAGAAAAGGAGAGTTACTGACAGAGTTTCATCAGACTTGAGTCATCAGATTCATACCTTGCTGCAACTGTGTGTGCTGTGGTGTCATCAGGTTGGTGACACACATACACACACACACACATATATATACATATGCCACACATGACCATAAATATGTACACAGGCAAACCTGCACGTCATCTGCTGAAGGTGTGACCTCAACCAGGTATGAGAATGAGGTCAAAAAGATAAATCAGATTCCAACCTCTTCTCGCCTAAACTCCTGCCTTTAATCAACAGCTTCTTTTCACTGCCTCTAGGTCCACACTCTCATTTCCTGTCAATCATAAACAACACGGCCACGTGGCAGTGTTTGAAATTTGTTAGTGGATGGCTAAGGGCTGTGGTTTCAAAGATCTGGAAAACAAAGTATGCATGAAAAGCAAAGAATATACATGAAGAATATTTGAAATTGCAGATGTAAAAAAATATCATGATAATGAAATGTATGTATGATTTTTTTTTCTGCACTGCTCTCCCAACACAATAATGGGCTTAGAGCTCAGAACCATAACTCCTGGGGTTAGATTTTTGTATTTCAAGAGAAAGGAGGCTTCGGGACTAAAAAGCAGTCTTAATAACGACACAATACAATGATATGATTATCACTATAGACACAAATTTAACAATAAATAATTAGATAAATAATTACGTTTAAATATTCCAAGTTAAACAAACATCAAAACATATGGAAGCAGGACATTTAAATTTTAAAGTTTGAATGAGGTTTTAGCATGGGACTACGAGAGACAAAGTTGTGTCCAGAGGAACAGGAAAAGCAGAAGAATGGAGAAGTTTGTTGAATGAGCAGTTACAACAAAGTGACCAAACTGTTAACTTTTTGATTTCAGGAAAAACATTCTGACAAAAATTAAGTCAAATCACATGCTACACGAAAACATTTTCGATTGGGTTAATTAGAGATGCTCCATTCCAATACACTGCATCAGTGCATCAGGGCTGATACGGACCTTTTAAACAGATTGATTCAGCCAGGAAAACACTATTTTATCTTGTTCACTATCAGTGTAACCAATCATTTCCAAATGACTCAGGGTAGCATTTAACATTGGCCACATCTGACTTTTTTTTCTTTTTAAATCATAAATTTTCTTTGCAAACAGGTTTATTTTTATGTGGCAAGTTCTGCATTTCCCATCAGAATAGGCAAGGCAGAAATGGAAAGAAAGATATTTTCTGACCTATTTGCTTTGACACTTTACTGAACACAGCTCAACGATAAAACCCAGCTACTATTAATGGCCAACATGGGTGGATTACTGCAGGTTGCTGCGCCATCTGCAGCTTTCTCCCCTAGCTGCTAAACAGAGCTTTACTCTGAAATTTGATTTGCTATCTTTACATTCTGTTCTTTATTGTTTGTTTTAATTAGTCTTGCCTCTCTTGCCTTCAGCTCAGAGAAGCCCAGTGTAATGGAATAAACACTTTCTTAGAAAATGTACCTTATAATAGCTGATAATATGACTTACTCATCACCCTGCACTGGCCAACAGTGACCAAGGATGGCTAAACAAAACACAAGACAACAAGCAAAACAAAAAGCAGTCTCCTTCTCCCTTTATGGATATTGTGCCATGTTACCATACTGTGAATCAGACCTAAGTTTTCATAATTTGCAGAATGCATTTACTATAGTTGATAAGAAGCAAATTTTTGTAGCATTTGTCCCCGCAGGATGTATTATTAGCCTTTGATTAACAACACTGGAGGCAGGTATACGACATAGTATGGCTGCAGCCTGGCCACATAATTAGAATTGTTGATTATTGTTTTCATAATTAAGTACTCTGTTTACCGAGAGCTCAAAGGGTTATTGCCAGTTGGTTAGCATATCAACTTCAGTAGAAGAAAGAAGAAATAGGAACTAGAATAGTAAAACATTGACGGCTTTCCACTGCTGGAGACAGGTCTTGTAAGTAAAGCAAAGAAGTTTGGATTATGCCATCTTTGCAACATCTGAAGACACTGAAGCACAGCTGTTAATGCTAACAGCGGATATGTATCAAGTATACTTAAAAATAGCTTCATTCCTATAGCAGCTCAAATTAGCCTACACTGAGCTGATTTAGATTTAATATTTTCATTGTTTAATTCAAAGTAATTAGAAATAGAATTGTAAGTCTCCTCTTTTCCTTTTCCTCTTGTTCTGGATTCAAATACAGCCAGTCCCTAAACCCTGCCTCTAACTCCTAGAATAAAATGCATTCTAGTTTGACATTCTGATGGTAAATCCAGAGGGTGCCTCACCTCTTCTTCATTGATCTTTCAGTGGTAGTCGGCACCCGAAAGCCTAGCTGCAGCACACAGTGTGTGTTAACAATATTTAGCCTGTCCCAGTGTGACAATGGGCCTTATTAGCACTCTGAGCTAACTGTTCAACCCATAATCACGGCACCAGAGAGAGCTAGCTAGCAGTTATGACAGTCAGAGCCAGAGTTAACTCAAAAGATATTGTAAATTAAATTACTGAGACCTCGATCATCTGTCAGCTCTGTGTGCCTAGTATCCAAAAGGAATCTCTCAGCTTTGAAAAATTAGGTCAGGAGTACTGTAACAACACTGTATAGGACTGATATGTTAACGTCTTAGCAGGAATCAAATCCAAAAAATCAAGCTTTAATATAATCAAACTATATCAACTGAGAGATAAAGGACATTTAAAAGTTATGCCTTTGATATAATTGTTTGAACAAGAACTTCTTTTGTACTCTCAAAGAATATGGAGGCCTAACAAGAGGTAAAACTGAGGGGCTGTAAATTCAGAGTAGAGCGCCCCAAAGTGGAGGAGAGAGAAATACGCGACAAGGAGAAACAGTGCTAATTAAAGACAAAAGAAACCATGGATAGTTATGCACACTCAACAGTACACGTAATGATTTTCAAATATTGGGCCAACATTACTTATTGTTATTCATTGAAGCTCTGTCAAAGGTACCCACTGAGGAACCTGTTAGCCATACCTACTGCACACTCCACATCTTTGGTATTTATGAATAGTAGAAGGACTCCACCACTTTACTCTAAGATTCATACTGCCCTCAGTTCGCCGATTTTAGGCTGGAGACCCGCTGTTATGAACCTCCAGCTGCTAAACAAACCAGATGATATCACTGATTTGCAATCATTTGAGTTTCATGAAACAATGGAACAATGATCATGTTTTCTGAGAAACTTGATCTGAATCATAGCATGGAGACCGATTCTTCTAAGCAGTTTTAATTTTCATTTTTTTGTCTTTCCACCTTGTTTTCTTCTGGTTCCAAACAGACATCAGCATCCACTACCAAGAGCAGTAAACTTTTGCAGAGTGAGAAGAATTGGTGCATTTCTTCCCAGCATGACAGGAAAATAGGCATGTTGTATAAATCATATTTACAGCTCAGACTACGTTATGGCATTTATCCTGCATCTGTCTTTATATCATATCCTCACTTGAAAGTCACATACACAACAAAATCAGTATAAAAGCTTTCAACTCCAGAAACCCAGCCTTTGTAAACCAACTTTTTACTGGAATGCTTGTTTTGAAATTCTGACAGCAGAAAGAAGACAATGCAATGAACTCCATGCAGCAGAGTTTGTTTACCCTGCACAACTGAAAATTCTCTTCCATAGCACCCGTAGGACGGCGATATTGTTGAAGTTCAGATCTCACTCACATCAGATTTCAGGTATTCTATACCCGAGAAGTGAGTTTTTGAGACTGAAAGACATGTTTGTGTCTAGCCTCAGAAGTTTGCTCTCTCATCTACAAATAAAGTGCCTGTCGAGATCTAGAGGAGGTGAGATTTGAGTTGTACTAACCATCATGTAGTGTCATTGCCAGTAAGTAGCATGATAGATTCGAAGAAGTTTTGACTATATCCCCTGCAGATCATCTGTCCTGTTTGACTGGCTCATATTTCCACATCTCACCCCACCCGCTTGCTCTTATTTTAAAGCCCCTTGAGAAGGAATAAATCTGCCTTTATCTCAGCAATAAACATCCTGATTTGAAGCGATGGGGGGTGAGATGGGGTCTTTAGATGTGTACATGTGACTTTTTTTTTGAGCTGATGTGGGTTTCAGCATGTTCTTTTGTATATGGACATATGCCAGACAAGTCATCAATTACCATTTTGAGGCTTAAAAGAAAACTCAGCAACCTCTTTCTCCTCTTTCTCCTTAAGCAAAAGATGTGTCAGCTTCTACTTATAATACAACCCTGATATGAGCCCAGCCAACCACCGCTTCCAAGAACTACATTGACTTTCCAGTTTTCAGAAATCCGATCACTTGATAAGACGGTGTGGTACTGACACCCCACCGGATAGCTTTATCTGCCTTGGTCACTGCGCCACAACACTGTCACGGGTGGTGCGCCAGTCTCGTGGATGAATAAGGCATCAAATACAGTGAGGGGTTGAGGGTTCAATTCTCCTGTGCAGCTCAATCTCTTTACCTGGGCAGAAATATTCAAGGGTTATATTTCTGCATTTGGAGCACAATACTGTATATTTACCAGCAAATTTAATAAAAAAAATTCTGCAAACAGACCAGGAAAACAATATCTGGCCTGTCTTCGTCATATGAAACCTCTATTTCACATGCTACAGCAGGCTGAATAAATTTACTTCTGTTGGGATATCAAATTATGCATGAATATTTTGCCATGTTTGAATAGTCCAAGTATAAGTATATGTGGAATAATGGACAGTAATGATAAGGGAAGAACAAACTCAGGAGGACTTATTTACAGACAAACAAGAGACTAAACGCTCATCAGTGTCACAACTAGCAGTTTACATCTCTTCAATATCTGGCATTACATCTATAAAATTTATCAGATATTACATAACAAAATCTGTTCTGTATTTTGTATTGAACAAGGAAAGATATAAACAAATTTACTATAACCCAGAACATAATTCCTGAGATTTTGCAGTCACAAGAATAGGATGCCGGAGGTATAAATGTATCACCCAGGTTTGAAATCTTTTCACATATCAAATGTACTGGTTATAGCAATATCCGAAAGTGCACCTGAATTAAAGAACTGTGGATGTCAGGCCAGAGTCACGCCCATTAAGCCATCACCATCAGACTGCTGGCACAAGGTTCTAAGAAAGCGTGAATGACGTCCTTTTTTAGACAGAGACCAGTGCGTGCCTGCGTCATTATAAGGTTCATATAAACTATGCAGTAGACATTCAGAGACCCATCATGTTTCTCCCACCTAAGTTAAAGCCACCATTAATGTCATTGTTTGAAATTGCAGTTGGAGCCAATCCACAAGTGAAGAAGCTAGAACTGTGTCCCATAGTTTCATCACTGGAACATGTAACGTAGTTCCAATAAAACCTTCTCTGTGGTGCGGCATAATTGTGACTCTAACCACCACCCTTGGCTGCAGTGCTGCTACAGTTTTGATGCGGCTGTGCTCTCAGGGAGGATTATCTAGCATCACCACTTGATAATGGCCCTGGCATGAAACATTACATTTTAGGCATCAACGTGTTGGCTCAAGGTCTTGTATTTTTAGATTCTAAAGTACAACCGGAAGCATAAGTAATCTAAGGTATGTTATGTTTGAGTAGTTAAGGTTGCTTAGTAAATTAAATATTTGGCATTTTCAAGTCATGTAAATGCCACTTAATCTACATATTTTGCTTTATTCCATGTTGAGACTGCCAGCAGTGATAAAAACAGAAAATTAAAGGAGTGATAAAAATAAACTGAAGCAAACCTAATGAAGGAAGACAGAGATGGCTGTGACAAAGTACAATATTCTTTTTAAAATTCAGTTAATTTATTATAAACCAAATACAAAATAAACACACAAAGGAAAACAAATGATAGATAATATCCTTTGTTCCCCGTAACACATCTGACTTTTTTCTATATTATATTTATCATACAATTAACATGATAGCCCACACCTCTAAAAAAACAATACAAAATAAAAATTTTTAATAATGTGGGAGGTTGTTATCATAAACTATATTTTGTGTTCAAATTGTAATTGGTAGTCACATAGAGCCATAATGCTAAGACACAACATTACAACCTACATCAAAAACAAAACAAAAAAAGCCAACTTATGATATATTCAATCTAAAGCCCATGAGGGAGGGACATATCCCGTGATTGAGGTACAAGACATGTGACTGAAATGATGCCCCCAATCAAATTAAAGTATATGCAAATTTGACACCAATATATTGTTTACCATCGCTTTCACATCATCTAACAGGCAATGGCTATCTGTGCTATAAAATAAAATGTGATCATTCAGGTTAAAGCAATGCCACCTATGTTACACAGAAATCTCTCTTTGTCTTCCCTTGGTTGAGCCCTCACCAATGTTTTACATGTTTGTCCTTTATCTGTCTTTGTTTTTTTTCGCTGGCTCATCACCATTTAATAAATGAGGCATCGCCAGAATACACTACAAAGGTACTTGAAAGTATGTCTGCTGGTCAGTTGCAGAAAATTGTGTTGTTGTGTTTCATATTAAGCCTGCAACAGAGACACAGAAAAAGGTCAGTTACTGAAGGGTGATTACCTGTGTTCTTAGTATTGTGACAACTGTTACGCTATATGCCCTTGGTGCTTGTTTGCACCCTCCTCTCTGTCCTCTAACGGCGTTAGGTGCTGCCTGACTAGCTTAACAATGAGGTACACCCATGAAGTGCCCTGATACCAAAAGAGTATAAAGTAACTCACTTGAAGCTTTTTCTCTTTGTCTCCATTGCATCTTAAAAAGGAAAACAACATTTAGAAATCATCAAATAATAACATTTTGGTAGAACTTGGTTTTCACAGCATATTAACTAACAAATAATCTATTCTGAAGGAAATTCACCAATCAAACCATATGCACTAGCTGGGCAGCAATCAGTGTGTTCATGCACATATGAAGGCACAGCACCCTTGGCAAACTCCTGATCTTCCCTAAAACAAGCCTATTTCTCTCAATGTATGATTTTGTTCATGCGGGTTGAGAGTAATTTCACCATTGTTCTGTTATTGTTCCACCACCAGCGCAGCGATCAGTAAACTCAGGCCTCAAACACAACCTCTTACAGTAAAGTAATAACCATCATGGTGGAAGTGGATTTGTGGAAAGTTATTTCACAGATCTGGCTCTGTTAGCTTTCCATGAACAACAAGGAAGCCTCAAATGGGTAACAAAGGATAGCCAATTCAGAGCCTCCATAGTGTGTGAATGTAAACGGTTGTCAGCAAATGAAAAGCTGTCCTCTCTCCCTCTGACTCCATGCACACACAATTGATTTCCTCCTAGCTGTCTGCATCTTCTGTGCTGCTGGGCTCGCCCATTCATATGCAGGAGTCACCTCAACCTTTGTCCCACTTCTACTCAACAAACCTCCTTGACAGTACACATTTGTTAGCAAAGCCCTAATTCTCCATAAATCAACGTGCTTCCAAGCACAAAACAATTATCATCTCTTCCTTCACCCACAGAGCTCATGTGCCATTTGTCACTGACTAAATAATCATACAAACATCAGCCAAAAATTAAGCAGGAAATTCTGACAGCCCGCTGACATGATGTATGTCTTAGATTGCATTTTCTGGGAGCACAGAAACACTACTTATAAAGACCAGTTAGCAAAAAGTTGAAGAAGTTGAAGATGAAGCTGAGCCTGAGTCTCAGTCTCAGTCTTAGTCTCTTATCTGGTGTCGGCCAGGTGGTAACAGGCTGCTAGTATTCCAGACATCCTTCCCAGCAACATTTCCCAGCTCTTCCTGGGACTCTGCTGCATTCCAGGCCAGATGAGATATGTAGTCTCCAGCCGTTTGGCCAACCCCCGGGGTGAGCCTGAAAGAAACTTCCATTTACTGATTGATCTCCACTATCATTACTTAAGTTTTACCCTTTTTCAGTAACTCAAAAACCCGGAAATATTGCGGCCAATGATATTAAAACTTTCCACAGACCAGGAACAGTTGTTCAGCCTGGTGTTTGGGGTTTTCTGCATCCTGACTTACCCAAAGCAAGTAATCATCTTGAACATTACTGTCTTCCATGAAAGGGTTTTCTGCTGAGCTGCTACAGAGTAGCAATATGTTACTGCAATGATGACAATGCTCTGAATGCTAGAAATTTCTAAGATTTTGTGAGGGCAGGGAGCCAGCTGCTGCCTGAAGGCTGGTTTATACTTCTGCATAAGACTGATGCTTACTGACTGGTCTGCACTTTTGCAAAAATAAGAAACAGCCCTGATTTATATTGGAGGTCAAGATATGACTTTAAAACTCAAACCCCTGTTAAACCTCTTCTCGGTTTGTAATATGAGAATGTTAACAAAAGAAGGAAATTTGTTAACACCTCCTTCCTAAATAGAATAAATGAATGCCAAATCTTTATAATAGTCACAAACCTGCTATTAGAGTTTTCTCAGTTTTAAACACTGGGTACAATGACTGCTTTTGGTATCCTTGCATTAGTATCAGCTATAAAACCATCAAACCCAAAACCATTATCCTAGCTCTCCTATTGAAACAAAAAGGGCTTAATCTGTAAATCCATACTATATAATTTCAAATGTACAAGAAGGCTTATGATTTTCATAGAGCAGTGTGATGGCCTAACCATCTCTATCAGTGAAAGACGTCAACACTGATTTTTTTTTCTTTCCAATTGAAATTAAAAAACTTTTTATCAATATCTATCTGCGCCTGTATCTGTGGGTGGGCTGCTGTCAGTTCAAATCATAGAATGGGTAAATTTAATGCTTAAACACATATTTCCACTATTATAAATTGGAAATATTCAGATGATGATGATGTGAGGTCAGTGGACAAACTATCCCGCCTCCAGAAAGTCAGCCCCACAAATTTATGATTTACACCCCATTACGTGAGCAAACACGATGGGTAAACACCTTATGGAAGACAGGGGTGAAAATAAAGACTTTGACCCAGCCGGGTCATACAAACCAGAGCAGAGAGAGTGAGATGAAGAGGGCAGCAAGATGGAGAGGAGGAACCAGGGAGATGGAGAGGTGTGTGGAGGAGAGGACCAGAGATGAAGGAGAGAAGGGATCGCAGCCTGAGGTCATGATGCGTCTAATCACTCATGTGACCCCTTTGGCAGAGCCTGAACCCACTATTAATCTTTAGGTGGTGGAAGACATCAGCTGCTCTGTCAGACAGTTCTGCACACACTTGTAAGGGCATAGCACCGTTTGATAAGAGGTGAACTGAGCCGGTGCTTCATCCAGATTTAATAAGAAAGATGGTGGTGGTGGGAGGTTGATGGAGATTTCTGGAAATTTATGGTTGAATTATTTTAGCTAACAAGGGGAAGGCCACATGGCTGTGACCTGTACTATGACTGTAGTACCAAAACATTCACAGTTTTAACATCAACCTGATCTGTCTGAAAGAAAGTGTTACAGTATGTCGCCACCACTGTTACTACTACTGGACACGAATTAATATAGAAGAAATTGAATGGAAGTAAAGATCGGGGGCACTGACAACTGTTTTAACACACCTTTTGTCCAGAATAGCACTTGGCAAGATAAAATGTTAAGACTAGAACATGCTCATGGCTGAGTGAAGATGCAGGAGGGTTTGGAGACACCTGCTAGTGTATGTTTTTCTTATTGATTTGATAGGAAGCAGTGAACCATACTCAAGGGAATGTGCGTGAGGTTGGGGTTGTGATTCAAGCGCAAGAAACCAGATCGTCATAGTCTGCAATCAGTGTTTCTCTACTGTAACCAAAGTCTGTACTTAATATTGTTCAAGCATTCTCAGTCACCCAACCCTAACTGTATCTTTTAACCATAGTTCATTTTCCAGACACTAACACACCCGCGTGTTACCTGTAAGAGCTGCAAGCTGGAGCGTAGTAACTGTACTCTGTTTATAGTGTGTATTCAAACAAACTGTGGGCTCAAAGGAATTTGTCCCACATTGTTTGGCAGACTGAGGAAACTGTCAACAGATCATCTGACATGGTTGCATCGAATCATGGTTATCATAAAACAATTATGATTTTAATAATAATAAAAACAGCCAATGTTAAAATTAGATGTTGATATGATTTGACTATGAGCAAGATTTATCATCTCAGATCATTTGGCATATCATCACTGATATAAAATTCTGTTTCTCTGGTTTGACTTCTAAAATAATACAGTTATAAAAGAAGATAAGTTCAGTCATTACTGGTTTTTGTAGGACTGGTGAGTTCAGATGCAGTTATCCATCAGGTATATATTAAGACATTGTATTGTGGGCTAATCTTCAACCAAACTTGTGACGCTAATTAGAAATCTTTGTATCGCTCTGCCTACTTTAAACTCTTGTCCTCATGCCCTTGTCAGCTGTCTGTTTGGTATTATAAAGCTTGAGCGGGAGTACATCCACTAGTCAAATCCTAGACCCAGACCAAAGGTTGCATGAGTATAAGGTTGTAACTTTGTGTAGAATTGACACAGAGCGGAAGAAGCCGGTTTTGATTGATAAACCAATACCTGAATGAATGTTTTCATTACAAGGTTCAGCACCCACCTACAACAGCTCCAGGCTGCACCACCTCCCACAAGGGTAAATATGATCTTGAAGTACATGTCCCACCTTATCATTAGTGGGTACACAGTGTACATGCATATCCAAAAATTGAGGATGTTTTCACTCATCTAATTCGTTTATTTCTTACTTTTAAGAATATTGCCAGAATATTTAATGACATTATACGAGACATTTCCAAGCCAACAAATGTCTCAGGTTCTATATGTCTTTTTTTACAGCAGGCAGATAAGAGAATCTCACATATACATACATCACTTCAATAAACAAACACTGAAACTGTGAACATGAGTAAAACCTTAAACACACAGAGGGAGAGTCCAGAGAATGTATTAGGCCATGAGTAGAGAGAAAAAGTCCAAACAAGCCATCACGTGCTGTCAAATACACAGGCCGTATCTTATTCCATCTTAATTATCTCTGCAGTCTGCTGCTCATTACAACAAGGGGGATGACTGGGAAATGGAGGGGCCGCTAGGCCAGCACAGGATTAGAATAGTAAACTATTTTCTTATATATAACCCATCATATTTCCACTGTGTAATCTTGGTGGAAATGCCTTTAGCTTGTGGAATAATGAACATCTCTACAGCCTGTGGGCTTTTATCCAGTACCCAATAAAGAGGAAACAAAAACCAGCCAAAAGTCAGAGAGATCATGTTTTGTGTGTGCTGTGCCCGTACTCAGTTATAATTTCATCTTTAGGGAGGATGGAGCCAGAGACTGGTTGAACAAAGCAATGTCTGAATATTTAAAGGAGGTTTTCCAGGAATGATTACATTTCCTTAATAAATGGTTTGAGATGAGGTCACAAAACAGTGAAAAACATTTAACTGAAACTTCTGTGACTCTCACCCGACCCAAAATATTTAGGACCACGCAGCATACAACACCGGTCAATAAGAGCCTGTTGTTGCTCTGTGGATTAAACTTGCTCACCAGTATTTTAAATTAAAGTTACATATATTTTCTCTAAGTGTGCCGTGGTGTCCGTGACTCAGACTTACTAACAGCATGGCAGAAATATTCTTCTGTTTTTTGAGTGAGCATTATCCTTCCAATCAATGGGAGTAGGTCACAGTCAGGGGTTGAGTTCATATGTTGTCCATACAAACACACATGAGTTGCTAGGTATTGGCTGTCAGATTTTGCTGTGCTGGACCTTGTAAGCTTGAAACCCCTGGCCTCATGGAATGTCCAGTTTAGTAGATAATCCAGTTCAATTATAGAAACAAACATCGGCAGGTACGCTTCTAACCGCCACTAAACAAAACTTGATCATTGTTACTATTGTGGTCAGGTTGTGATATTCTCGGCGCTGATGATAGCTGTTTACTTTAGGCTGTTTCAAGGATGATTGTCCTGACTGCACCACTCTAAATAAGTACCTCCGCAGTGAGCTATCTCATTGTCATCGCCATGGTTAGTTTTATGCTATGACTTAGAACTGTGCTGAATGGTATCAAGACTCATAGGATTTAAACCACCCATTTCTGACCGGAGTAACGCGGAGTAAACACCCATCCAGGCTGTAACACCAGAAGGTTCAAAGTTGCATGTGGCCCCCAAAACCAACTGAAACCTGATAATCTCAATTCTGCTCTGGCTTTTTTATTCTACAACTGTATGGTTTGTTGCTGTTATTAATCTTAGGCTTTCTTTTGCCTCGTATATACTTGGAAACCACAAACAAATCTCAGAATGAGAATCCGCATTGCAGTGTCTTTACCAGATAATGGTAGCTCATGTCTTCAGCTCTGGGGAGGTGGAGATTTCTCGTTCCAGCCTTGTGTTTTGCTCTATGCACCAAAAACCTCTGTAACTACGGCTAATCAGATAGTGTCAGTGATGAGGATTTGCTGTGACAGATGCATGACAGTCGAATAAAGGCATGATGTACAAGCCACATTTTGGCTTTGAGGTCTATGTCAGTTATTATCAGAACACAGTGACCCAGAGTATGATGTGAGCAACACCATAAAAGTCAGAGATATTTTGTGTTCTGAAATATGATATTAAACCTGCTCTCTAATCGTTTATACTCTGCTACAATCCATTAAGCCATAATGACATAAGCTTGATACACCCAAAATATGATGTTGGTTAGGGACTGAATGTGTGTGGCCTGATCCCATGGTGACTTAACCATACCCATTCAAACCGTACATCAGCAAATATCCGTAAAAACCCTCCCCACACCTTTCCATGGCAGAACTGACCTAACTTTCTGAAACCAAATGCCAACTTTGGCGTGTCTTTGGAAGGTGCTGTCATCAGAAAGGGTTAGGCTGGGAGGACCAAACCAATATGTTCCTATCATTTCCGTTAATAAACACATACATATTTAAGCATCTGTTGTCTCATATTCTAAATGCAGTAGTAACCTGATATACAGGAATAAAGAAAGAAAATATGAGGGAAAAGAGTATGTAATGCAAACACTTTTCTCTATTCAAAATGTGTGTGGTTCCCTCCACAAGTGCCACATGGCTCAACACAATGGCCTATTCTCACATCAGCACAGTGCATTTGAATAGCAGTGCTACTGGGGCAGCACTGGTGGTGTGAACCCTGCAGTGTGTACAATCTCGGTCTGCGGAGGAGCACTGGCTGACACTGATGCACAGACGTACACACACACACACACACACACACACACACGCAATGAGCTGTTTTATTTTATCACTGATCTCAGTTGTTCTGGCTTGTGCCAGTTTTGTATCTTTTTTGGAGTTTCTGTCTTGTTTTTATTATTTTCTTCCAGTCCAGTTTACACATTTTAGCTGGTAAGAGGATCCCCTCTCTCTGTCTTTGACCTGTCTTCAGCATCCAGTGAGACTATGGAGATCCTCTCACCCTAAATTTGAGATACACGTAAATTCTGAGGAAAATTACATTAAGATAGATAAATGTCTGTGCAAGCTGTAAAGTCTCCTTTTTCTTCCCACCACCCCTCACTCATAATCACAATGATCTTTTTCTCCCTCCTTTTTTCCACTCTGTGACAGTTTGGAGGAAGCTGTCAGCCCTCTTTATAACCCCTTCATCCATTTCCCACACCTCCTACTTTTGGCCTTTCAGCCCCTCCCCCGCTTAATTTCCACCTGATAGCCGGACCAGACAAGCCGTCCGGGCGGGGAATGACTGGGCAGGAGGGGCCTGACAGTAAAATCAAACACCGCGCCAATGGATAGGCAGGAGCAGAGAGAGACTGAGAGTACATAAGCCTCGATCCAGTTTAAAATCCTAACGTTTTGCTTGTTAATGGCCGGTTTGTTTCAGTCAATAAAACTCTCTTCCTGTTGCCTCTTCTCAATGCACTGACATAGCCGCAGAAGGACAGATTTTCCGAGCCTAAGACCTGAGAAGAGCAGAAGAAGAGGAGGAGGAGGAGGTACACAGGAAGTAAGGAATACACTAAACTTGAAGAGGGCAAAGGAGGCAATCAAGAGCATCAGACTGAGCTGATGTCAACTGAGCTGGCTGAGGTTGTCAGCGCTGACCTCTGACTAACACACAGACACTTGCACACACCCAGCAACCTGTCGTCGTTGCAGGAGGACAGAGGTTTTCTGACATGGAGATGCGGGGTGGGATGGAGGATGAGCAAGTGGACAAGGCCAGAGGCAGAGCTGGGAGCTGTGTGGAGTTTTACACTATCAGGGTAAGTTTTGTCTTGCTTTTGTTGTTGTTAAAATTGAGAGAGGGGAGAGGAGGTACATCGCAAATGTTCTTTAAGAACATACTTCTGGAATACTGTGGAATTGGAGAAATGTGTATCAGATTAGAGCTTAGCCTGCATTTTGTGTGGGAAATCAGGAATAAGAATTTTCACAGGAAGATACTAGAACATGTTCTCCAACGTTGCATTTCTGAGTGGAAAAAATAGCCAAACCAGGTATAAATACCACAGAAATAAACAACAAACTGTAGAAAATCATGGAAGCCCACTGTGGGAATATTTCATGATGCTCAATGATGTGGGTGAGCAGTGTACATGTTAAAATTACCAGTTAAATTAACATCAGGAGTGTTGATCAGCAATTAGAAAGTGTTTCTATGTGTCCACTCTTCCGTGTTAAATTAATACTTAAAAGTATAATTAACATATGAAGTTTTATGTGTACAGGCACTGGAGTCACCACCAACCTAAATCCTGGTATGTCTTTGAACTGTGGGAGAAGCTGAGTGCCTAGGAGAACCCACACAGGCACAGGGAGAACATGCAAACCCACACGAAAAAGCCCGGGCAAACTGAGGGTCAAACTGGAGCTTTGTAGCTGTGGGAGGTGAGAAAAGCAATCCATCAATCACCATGTCAAGGACATAATACCTGCACAAGCAAATCCACACCATCCATTAATTTTTGAATTTACTATAGAGTCTAGTTTTGATAAATCAAGAGTTAGAGAGTTAATAATAATAATAAAAAAACTTCATTCAACTTATTTTATAGCATATCTTCAGTACATTTTTGCACAACACACTTTCATAAATGATTTTTAAAATGGTATAATTATGGTTATCATTGTACCCTTCCACTGAAAACTGATAATGAATAATTACTCCCACCTTAATTATATATATAGTAGGTAAATGAACAACCAAGCAAAGTTTATTTATGGTAATGCTTTTCAAACCAGAAGTTACAACATGCTTTACCAAAGGAAGAGTACACAGTGTAATTGGACCATTGAAAAACAGTTCAAATGTGTGCTCAAGCTTTGTTTCATAACCTTTGACTTAGCGTTTTTTATGCTGATACAAATCACAATCTAAAGTACATAACAACGGGATATTTAGAGGATGTTAAGTTGAACTGTTATTGCAACCACTTCGCAGCCTCAGTTGAAGCCAGCAGACCAAAAAGATTTGCAGATTGAAAGAGCTTGAGCTGTTTTGAAAGAGGGTCTGTACGTGTAATAGAAAGCGCCCAAACTGCTTCAGGAACAAAGCTGAAGCTGTTTTTCCCAGCTCTTCTCTGCTATCGACCCAAAGTCCAAACAGTTCCATGCTTTTGCAGAGAAACATTGAGTGACACTTAATGCTGTGTGAGCTCGATAAATCCACATCTTGAGGAAAGTAAGTCAATTCAGATTTGATGCACTCAATCTTGCTGGCGATACCACACAACACATAACCTTGGCTTACTTTTATGTACACAACATGCTACTGTGATAAAAAATAAATAAACAACAAATAAAAATAACGCAGTAGGCTGAGATGACTTTGCTCAAGACCTCTACTTTTGTGGTTGGTACCTGTCTCAGGGCTAAGCATAAAGGCAGAGGTACATAAAGACAGTGTCAAACAAACAGAGAGTGTGTCTTACAAAGCTGTTGACAGTCAATAAAAGTGTGCAAGTGTACTTGCTACATATTGTCAGAGTACACTATAGGCAGAGTACTACAGTTAACTGAAAACACTGTTGAAAACACTTCATGACAGTCATACACTGCTCATACACTGCTGAAGCTGTTCATTGTTAAGGGTCAACAGTAGACTATCAAAATCAATCAAAAGGATAATTTGATGCTGTTGGAAGCACATCGCTTTTGGAAAATGGAGGTACAGATACTGACTGGAGTTTAGCTGCTTTTTTTGAAGAGCCTGTTCATGATCAGTTCTGGCAGCAGTTAACTAACACTTGACTGCTCAAAGAGCAGCAGCCTTCTCCAATTTTATTGCATTTGTCAATTTGAATTCCTTTAAAAACACCGCTATTTCTGTATCAATACTTTGAATGTTATTTATCCTGATAAATTAAAATGTGAAACACTCTGTGGATGTTTTGCACTTTTTAAAAATATATATTAATAAGAATTTATATATTTATAACTTTACACAAACCATACCCAGATAGAAATTGTACATTCTCAGAATATTGTGAGAACTTCCCAACTGGTGTGAAGGACATTGCCTTGTAATGTTCCCAGAACGATCCCAGACAATCATGATATGGAGTTCTTGAAAGAGTAGGATGCTAATTGGGGACCTTTAGAATATTCAACATTCTGGGAAACGTTTAGGGACCCATCCCACCTAGAAATTGTAGTCCCAGAGGTTTGCTATGTAATGCACATGTCACCATAACATTCCCAGAACGTTCCTGGGCAGTCATGATGTGGAGTTCTTGAAGGAGTAGGGGGATGTTGATGGAGGGACTTTCAGGGAACATTCAGAATATTCAGGAAAAGTGAGCAAGGGGATGTTTAGGGTACCAACCACTAAGAAATTGTACGTTCCCAGAAGGTTCCCAGAACATCTCTGCTGGTGTAATGCACATTGCCTTGTAACTTTCCCAGAACATCCTGAATGATGTGGAGTTCTTGCAGGAGTAAGGGGACGTTGATAGGAGGACTTTCAGGGAACATTCAGGACATTCTTGGAACTTTTAGGGGACCGCCACAGAGGGATGTCTCCAGGTCTCTCCTGCTTTAGGTGAATGTTCCATTTTGGTCATTTTAGATACCCCAAAGGTTCTGCAAAAGTTCCTGCAATATTACTAAAAGTCATGCAAACATTCTACGAAGGAGATGCAAGAGTCTAAATAGAACCAAAAGAGAACATTATAGATTGATCCCCTAAAGGTTCTTGTAATGCCATTAAAGGTTCTGCAAATGTTATAGGAATATAGCGTAGAGACCTAGAGGGAATGCCCTATAGTAAGGATCCCCTATATTTCCAATAATGTCACTAAGGTCAGCTACATACTGTACCTGGTGACTACTATGTGACCTATAATAAAATTAAATTCTATAGCATTTTATTGCTATAGTATAATGGCTGTTAATGTAATGTAGAAATGGGTCATGAAATAAATTATTATTTCTGTATGTCTGTCTGTTTTTCTCTGTCTCCCTTTGTGTCTCTTTTTTCTCTGCTATGTGGAAAGAGAAAAGTCTGTGTTATTCTGTTATTCTGTCTATCATCTTTACCCACATTTACACACATGATAAAATTTGGGCTTGCGGGATTAGAGAGAAAATGAGAGCCTGTGTGTACAGTAGTAGTCAGGTGGCTTCACGTGAGGTGGCCTTGCAGACTGATAGACCTAGAGGAATGCAGCTTGTGTGGAGGAGACCACCGCTCTTTTGCTCAAAAAAACCTGCTGTTGTACTGTATATCTCCCTGAAGCTATGAGCATTAGTATTAGTAAATATATTGTAATATACTGTTTCCTAATTATTCTTATGATAGTGTATAATCTAAAATATATGTATAGTGCATACAGTGAACAGCTGGTCTGCATTTAGTCAACTGTATGTTACATGCATACTTTTCAAGTCAGCCACACTTA
Organism: Lates japonicus; assembly: GCA_033238685.1. Classification (NCBI taxonomy): domain Eukaryota; kingdom Metazoa; phylum Chordata; class Actinopteri; family Centropomidae; genus Lates; species Lates japonicus. The sequence goes on along the minus strand of BRZM01000083.1, from coordinate 1,154,400 downwards.
AACCGCATTAGCACACAACAATAATGTAAGATAGACCATGTTCAACAATGTTCTAAATGTTGTGTTTGCATCCAGAAATAGTTAGCAAATAGATAGCATATACATGATTTATTATGAAGGAGCTAATACCTGCATATTCACAAGCTTCAAAACATCAACGTATCGGAGCAGGTAGAGGAAGAAAACCATGAAGAGGGTTGTGTGACTCAGAGGTCAGTGTGTATGGAGAATGACGGTCTGTTTGTACTCAACACAGCCCAGTGTCTGATACTATATCAGCTATACAGCCCTTAACATGTGCACATATGCTTACACACAAGACATGCATCGTAGTGAAAGGTTGATGTTCAGAAAGTTGAAGTTCACAATATCATTGCTATCTTCTGACTCTTCCAGCATTGTCATCACCTATGTCATAAATTAAATCAGGCCATACTTATGCACTGTATATGGCCAGATGTATGGTGCCTGTGTAGTCCAGCCCTGTGTGTGTCTCGTGTGGGGTTCAGTGAGGGTTAACAACTTCATGCTATACAGCATGCTTATTGTTTCCACGTGATTGATTTAATGTAATAATGTAAGCATGCGGTGTGTGTGCATGTGTATGTGTGTGTGTGTGTGTAAGATTTGTTTGGGATATCCTTAGTATGTACTGTTTGAAGGAATCCAATCAAAGCCCTAGAAGCCCAGCAAATTGAGAAACCAAAGACCAAATCAGCTTGGAAAACTGAGACCTCAGACTTCTGATCGATCTTCTTAGAGCAAATGCTCATTTGCTAATCAGAAAATACATTTATGCAAAGGACGTGTTTAATCTAGAGGTTTTGTAGGTTTTCAGCATCAATGTTGTGGAGTGAACTTAGGGGAAATCCTGGGACCAGAGAAACCGATTTGGTATTTAGGATCACTCTAGATCTAGGACTTGTCTGTTTCATGGTCAATCAGCATTTCAGCTAGGAAGTTCTTTATGGTCTCCCATCATGGTGGCCATTATGATGACCTGCTTAGGCTTCCAAGGATGCAAGAGCAAAGGGATTCATTGCCGCCGCATTATACCCCGCTTCAGGCTGGTCAGTGACACGGTGAAGGTAGTCTACCAGGTGGCGGCAGAAGGTATTAGTCAGCTGTAAGAGATTAGGGGTCCCACTGACCCTGTGTTCCTGGGTTAGAGAGCAGGAGGAGGAGAGGAGGTGAAGGAAATGAGGAAGGAGGGATAAAGGAGGGATAAAGTTTTGCATGATGGTATCTGTCAGGCCTTGGCTGCCTCTACATAACTTTTTCAACTACAGCCAGAGAAGTAGCCCTTCTGCCATGCAGCTGCTTTCTTGAATATGCTGAGAATAACCCAAGATTAAAAGTTAGGACAGACTGCACCTAACTTGATTGAATCTGACCTCTCACCATGTGTACGGTCACATTGTGTAACATAACTACCTTACTATCAAAGGTGAACTAAGGATTTGGTTCTAGAAAGGTGGATTGTGGGCATGGTCTGTGATGTGCTCATATTAAACACTATCACTGAAACTTGAAAATTGGGAAACAGTACATTGTCTGTGGTCCCAAAGCAGCTTTCTTTATCAGAGCCCAGTTATAAAAAGTGTGAGAAATAATATCTCGTAGACTGTGGTTTACCAGAAGGGCACATGACCATGCATGATGTACAGGGCTCTGGGCAGGCTCTAATTAAAAAAAGGATGTGTAGCAAATTATATTTTCCTAGATTATAGAAAACAGAAAGTATAGTAGAAAGTAGTAGACATAGACTGATCATTAGCTCAGTAGTTATTAACATAGCAACAAATAATATATATATGGCGTTGAGTGTGTATTGAATTGGTGTCAATATGTTGTTTCAATTACCAAATAGATGGCAGTTAATATATGCTTTGCAGCACCTGTGGTTTGGAGATTTTAAATATGATAAAAGCCTAGAAAGGTGTAAATAAATTTTGTTGTTTCAGGTGATGAACCAGCAATTTGATAAAAACACTTATTCTCCAAAGTACAATGGAAAATCAAAACCATAGACCTTACATGCAAATCTGAAACATGCATGAGTGAATACACATTCTTAGCTTTACATTATTTTTCAAAAATTCAAATACAAAAACTAGTTTTAGTGAGGAAAGGGGAAAAGAAGCTGGGCCGTGGGTAGATTTTTGTCAGTTTGGCTACAACACACTTCAGACTGTTCTTAGAGCGGTATGTCTCATGTGACGCTTATGACAGTAGTACTAATGAGCGACATGGCCAAACAACATCACTCACTGCATTTCCTTTGTTAACCCCACTAAATCATCAGCCCAATCAACAGTTACCTTCAGAGAGACCTGGGAACCTGCAGCAGATGAGCTCACCTAAACCTTTTTTCAGAGCATTAGATAGATAGACGAATAGATTGGCCTTGCCTCATTAAGGTGTGTGGAGGAATATAAAATGTGTGTGTGTGGAAAGGGGTGTGCACTCAAGCCATTCAGGAAGTGCATCATTAGGCTGGGATTATTATTTTGGGCCTTGAGGGTGGGGACCTAAGGTGTCACGCCGGATCTATCCATGTTGCCCAGAAGTCCACACACATACAAAGGAGGACAGTGTATGGAAGCCTAATAGGCCAAGGAGGAGATTAAAAACACCATTGAGAATCTGGGACTTTCTGTGGAAGTGGTTGGTCTACAGACACAGAGAGATAAAACAATGTTTTGGGGGGCAAACATGCAGGAGGGGATGGATTATAGAAGAAAAAGGAGGAAAAAAGAGAGTAAAGAGTGGATGGTCACATTTTATTGTACACAGGAAAATGTGGTGAGATGCAGAAAAAAGGTTTAGGTCAGATCCAGTCAGACAACAAGGCAGCAAGGGGTTGAAACTCTGCAGCATTTCGTAGCTACGCGTGAAAGTGCATAGACTTTGAGGATGCTGCCACACATAAAACACACATAAAAGCTTTATGTAATGACAAGATGGAGGAACATGTTACGTGTGTCGGTAATGGAAAACTTTGAGACCTTAAATGCTGTTTTTTCTTTAACTCAATATTACCTTGTGATGATTACCCAGCATATATGCTGAGATTGTCAGTTTCTCAGCACCTTGTATCTATAAATAGTAAAATAATAAGTATATTATTCCAGTCTCTGAGAGATAAGATAAATTACCTCTACCCTTTATCATTTAGATGTTGGCTGGATTGCACAACTAGTTGATTAGTTAAACTATATATAAACTTATTACCATGCATGCTACTCACTGTACATCATAATTTGAAGATGTAAATGGTATGCTGTCTGATATCATATACAGCTTCCGCTTCATATTGGTTTGATTAGATACCAAATGGCTACTGTTCAATCTTTGTATGCCAGCTGAATCTTCACCAGCAGGATGCCTCTATGTTTTCTGTTACATCAGACAAGTGCCCTGTCTTTCGCCTCACTGGTCGCTATCCCAGATGCCTACATGGAGTATTTAAGACAGTGGCTACTGATAGAGTCAGTTTGTGTTAGAGTGTAAAAGGTTGCTGATAAATCTTGGTGGTTAATTGTTCGGTTGAGGAAATTTTAGAGAACACTGATGTTACAAGAGATGTGCTGCGACTGCAGAGAAAGGACAAAGGAATAACAAATAGATGAATATTTCGTCTTTGTTCAGGTTTGAAGAAAGTGTGAAGACCATGCTTGATTCTTCACCTCCTCCACATTAATCAGCTCAACCTTCAGATTACAGCTTCCCGTAATGCAACCAGCAATGGTAGTAGCTGCAGGGTGTAAGGAACTGTAGTTTAAACCAAATTTGTTTTGAACAAATCAATACTGCCTCCTTAAATTGAAGATCTCCCCACTTTGCAATAAATCTTGGTTATTCTATAACTTTCTTCATTTTTGTTGAAGGTGCCCTCCTCGCAGAAACAAAGCTTTTTTTTTTTTTTAACTTTGTTTATCCTTATCATCAGCTTTTTACAATTTATGGATATTTTGTTCGTCAAAAAAAAGAAAACAATGTTATCTAAATATGCTTCTGTGGAACATGAACAATGAACAACAGCTGCATATAGAGAGAAGTCATTTCCATAACCACTTATCATAATTTAAATCCAACACCAAAACCTGTTCTGCTGTCACACCAGTTCCCTTTAATGAAAATGCAATGCGATGTACCATGCATTGCTCCTTTTGTCCAATTAAGAGGACTTAAACAAAATTAGGTTTATCTTGCAGAACACTTTTTCACACAAAGTTTCAGATGGGTGATGGAGCGATGGCTTCAGTTTCCACATGTTGATTGAGAGAGAGCAAGGGCCGTTTGAGGAAAATGAAGGAGAGAGAGAAATAGTCAGAAAGACAGAGAGAGATCATGAAAACAGAGAGAGACAAGTTGTCAGTTCATCAAAGTGCTTTGTACCCAGGCCTTTATGTGCTGCTATTTCTCCTCAACAGTAGCTGAAGCTCTGCTATGGCAACACAGGCTTTAATGACTTATGTTACTGACTTTGTCGGAGTGTTTGTGTGTGTGTGTGTGGTCTGTGCCCTCGGCGGTCCACTGCCAAGAAATAAAACAGAACTGTCCATTAGTCTCCTCCCCATGACCATCTTCAAAGAATCACCACAAACTCTCTCTCTTCTCTCTTTGCACACACATATGCATTACATAGATGACACGAATTTCGGTTTCTTCAGTTAAATTTGACTGTAAAAATCCCCACCACTATATAGTTTTGTTGACTTGTGAAGTCTCTAGCTTAAATGAGGTAGGTTGTTTGTTTACCCTCTGGTAAGAGCTACAGGGAGCCCCTGAATTGAAGTGGCAGGAGATATGCTAAAGTTAAACTGTTAAAATTACTTGATGTTTAGTATAAAACAATCTAGCATTTAGGCATAAGATAAGATTTTGTGGTTTGGGTTGAAGTGCGCTTTGTTAAGGTTAGGGAAAAGCATAATTCAGGTCATAACAAACTGCTTGAACAAATGGTCTATGGGTTATTTTAAAATAATTTTCATGTATGATTAAAACAACAGTTAAATTCTCTTTATGACACAATGGAATATTACAGAATGACTGAAGCCTTTCATTTTCCCTCTAAACACTTGCCCGAAGCTCTTCCGGAAAAATCTCCTCTTGCAAAGGAACTGATGCATTTTACATCTGTTTTTATTTCAACAAACAAAAAGAGGAACTGACGGTTAGCAAGGACCAGTGGTAGATAACATGGTTGAATGGAAAAGAAATTAAGCCACCCACTAAACTCCAGTCTGCAGGTCCAACTGCTCTACATTCTGAATACTAATTCAGCTTTTGAGTATCAAGTGTGTCATAATGATACAATGACAAAAGTGACTGCTCATTGTTTGCTTCTTGCTCTGTCAGACTTTGTTCTAGCAATATGCCATGCTCTGATCTCAGTGAGACATTAGAAACTAATAAACCAGAATTATTCTTTACAAAAGCACAAATTAAAAGTGACGGTCAGTGTTTTGTGTTAACAGTCCAAGTGATGACAATATTTAGGACCATTGTGGGATTTATATAGGACCATATACCCTGACTGCACATGTATAAAATGTGTCCAGCTTGCAGTCTGTGTCTATATCAGGGCATTGCATTGGCAGTTGTTGTGTCAGAGTCTCACTGCTGTTATCAAAACAGCCACTTTGACATGAGTAAGAGACACAGTAACCGCGTGACTTTAGTGCTGCTGCCCTTCACCGTGATGTTTTCCTGCCTTGGGTAGATGGTAGTTTAAATGAGAGTAAGACATGAGTCATATTAAGGAAGTGTCCCCACCCTGGTCAGTAACAACCAGCAAACGCCCAGTCTGTGTAAATACTGCAACTTCTCCGGCTGCTCTGGATTTCCTTTGTTTCAGTGGTTTACCAAGAGCAGCCTGTTTAAGGCTCCATATTACTGCTCACTGTTTCCACTTATTACTTCCTAGTGATTTATCATCCTGCTCTAGGATTTGAATTGTATTCAAAAAAACAGAATGTGTATGATAAATCAGCAAATGCTGTATATTCTCTTTTGTTGGTATGCTTTTTAAAAAATATATGATAATATTTTGGATAAAACAGATTATAAGAATACCCACCAGCATTGAAACTAAGAACCACACACCTCTTTGAGGTGGGAAAGACATATACCAATCATGCAGAACAGTTAGATTTTTCTGCTTCTGTAGCATATCCCACAAGCTTTTATATGTACAAGGTTATGGTTTCATGGGACCATGTAACTCATTTTTAGCTCTGATCTGAGTGTAATTAGGAGAAACATCCACTCTGAAGATTTTGGTTTTGGGTGATTTGAGGTGGGGAGTTTATTCTAGAGGATTTGTTGAAACACTGCATCATTGTGTCATGCCACACTTGTTGAATGCTCCTCTCTGCATGCATGTAATTAAGTCACCTACAAATTACACACATTTGCGTTATTCTGTACCCTGCCGGCCTCATAGGCAAATTAGAAGTTATGTAATTTGACTATGATAGATATAGAACAACTGCAGCTGAAAAGCTTACCCAGTTTTGTAAATACCGACATCTGCATTTCCAGTCATACTTTTCATTAAAGTGCTTTATATGGTTAGGAGAGGGCCGTCCCAGCACACCCAGTCATCTTTTATTTGAACACAGATGCACATGCTGCAACCAAGGTTAACCACAGTTATCGTCCCTGTCAAATGAGAGATTTTGCAAACATTTCAACTACCAGGATCTCACTCTGGACTTAACTCCGTCAAAAACCTCATGTAAATCTTAGAAGGTTCAAATTTCAGATATAACATTTCCTAGGGAGCAGCCACTCATCAGTATGAGGAGGATGATGTATGATACAAAACCCACTGGCCACACATTCATATACATGCACACAGATGTTGACACAGCAGGCGAACAGGGTGGTCAGCCAAAAGCCCTGCCATCTACACTTGATTCAGTTGCTGTACGCCTCTGCCATTTTATTTTTGACAGGGCACACACCCAATGCAGTAAAGCAATTACAGCACTATGGGCTCTGGCAGTGTTTCTACATTTAAAAACAGGCAACAGGCGCCCTTATAGAGAGATGGTTAGAAGTGTGTTTCTGTGTGTGACTGACACATTTTATCAGGAGTGTTTGTGTTAGTATGTGACGCTGGGTCGTGTCAATGTGTATATGTGTATTGGTTTGTGTAAAAATTTTAAATTGAGGTGGGCGAACAAAGAAAATGGAAAACGCCTAACATTGCAATTTGGTCCAGGTGCTGGTTTACTGCGCGCATAGCTGGCACACATCTAGTCTCATTAAGACACATAAAAGTATGCCTCAATAAACTGCACTATGCCTCCTGTTCTTGCCGGGTTAGTGAAGCAGTGGACGAAATCCTGTCAAATTCTCTAACTTAATGAGCCCTGGAGCTTAAGGCTTTTCTTCCTGTCCTCTGTAAAGCCGTGGCAACCTTAATGTAGCCATTCAGAGTCAATGATAAACTGAATGTTTATTTGCCAATATGTATTGTGTATATTATTTCAACATGAAAAGAACCAAACGTTTAAATATGATTAAAAAATTCCCTGTTAGGATTTTTCTCTGATTACCTGCAGTGACCTGTGGAGGTTCTCACATTCATGCTAGCCCACAGTTTTCAATAATTCTTACCAGCTCCTGACCTTTAACTTTGATTATTATTGGTCATGGCTATGTTCATCATCCATGTCAGGCTCATTCTACTGAATGCTAGAGTAACATAGGAAACCGGTGCTATCACAACAGAAACAACAAAATGTAAATTTAGTTTTCAGTAGATTGTTCTTCTCATGAGTTGTAGAGTATCCACTAATAATCCACCCTGATGAAATGGCTTTGACCTCTGACCACCACCTCTGTATGATAAGAGTCGCTTGAAACATGGTTCATGCACAGCGCCCAGTGAAGCAATGAATTGAGGCTTGACTGATGCCCGGCACGAAGACAAACACAGTATTATATGCAGACAAACAGATGGATCACAATGACACACACACACCATAAGTAAAATATTATATTGTAGGAAATGAAGTTATATAAATTTCATCCATTCCTCTAAACATCTGATTAGCTTTTCTGTTGCCTGTCTGACTCCTCCAGCAGAGACAGAATAAGTGCTGCATCATAACTGTCATGACTCTCTCTCTTCCTTCTCCTGCTTCGCTTTCAAACACATTATTAATAAATTTAGTCATTGTTCAAAGTGGCATTTTAAGGGATACCAGAGAAATCATCTTCTGTCATACAAATAATGTCCACGACAAACATCAAATGTCATTGTTAAACAGAGAAGTGGAGTCAACCTCTTATATTTACCAGGCTTTTCTGTTGTTTTACAACATACAGAACTGACCATTTACCTTCATGCAATGGTCTATCTTTCAAAGCTTAGAAACATCAAGCAGCCTACAAAACACACAACATGTTTGTTCACCGGTCTCCCCGTCAAAATAAAGATTCAGTGCAGTGTAGAAAATAAGCTGCCCCAAATTTATAAAGTAAAATACAGTATAGATACAGTAATCAATCACAGATAAAAGATGTCATTGAATTGAGATTATCAAGAAGAAGTTAAGTGCATCTTAGCACTGCTTGTCCCTTAGAACCAGGCCCACTGGATTTACATGGGCATCTCAGGTACTGATTTCCATCAGCAGCACAGCCTTGAACAGTTAGAGGGTTACCTATATTTCTTCTGATTACAATGCCAACAGAGTGATCTCTGGTCAACTCCAGTGCAGAAACACCCAGAAATCATAGATGAGAAATAGCTTAGTTAGTAGTAGTGATGTCAGCAAAAGTCCATTATGTTATAAACTAAAAATAAATGAACCCACCTGTTTACTTGTAAGCTGGTTGAAATGACTCTAATCTGACTGGAGATTAATCATCAGATCCTGAATGAAGTGAACCTGTCTAATTCTTGCCCAATTTTGTCAAGTCAGACTTATGCTTAAATTACAGGTCAGGTTTAAAGCCCCCAGAGGGTTTAAATATTGACAGGATATATATATATCAAATGGCTTTTATTCAGCTAGTGACATGGATTGTCTCTATTGGCTGCTGGTGGTGGGCAGTTTGATTGACTGGATGATTGTTGGTGAATGGCTAAAGGAATACCGTAGAGCTGTCGAAACTGTTAGCTACCACATTTATCATATACGAAAAAGCTCCTAGGCAACATCTCCGATAGGTCTTTTGTCTATACTATCAACCAAACATATAAAACCAGAAATTTCCCATTTGAAAGTCTGAACTAGTAACATAAAGCATTTTGATTACTTTAAAATGAACGAGTAGCCTCTATATGCATTGAAGAAGCAATGGAACAGACCATTTCACTGGAAGCCAGCCATCCAAAGCTTTAGGAAAGATCAGGTAGCCTTTCACAAATACAAGGAACGCACACTTTCTAACTCACCAACTGATCTCATTGCATGAGAATCTAACTGTGTGTGGGACAATGCTGCCTAAGGACCACTTTGTACTTAAATTATTTAAATTCACTCTGTACTCCTCGCTTTCAGTTGTAAATCGCCATTCTTTTCAGTAACCTATTTTGTCGATAAGTAATCTTTGTTGGTCTCGTGATAAAAGGTCGCGACGTGACTACATTTACTTTTGGGAAGTGTTACATGTTTCATGATGACCTTTGAATAGACTCCTGTACACGTCTAAGGAATTTTCCCTGAATCCATATAGAATTTGAATTTTGATGCTGGAGCACATTTTCATTAAAGAAGACTCTAAATATCAGCCAACTGTTAAGAATGTTAAATGCAACATTTGGGTGCACTGTGGATTACATCATATCCCAGGCAAAATCTGTATACACAAAGTTACACTGTACCAGTGAATGCAAACACCCGCTAATCAAATATTTATACAGAACATCAACCAACATGAGATCTTTATGAACCCACCTGAACCCTTGCAACCCTGCAGCAATCTTTGTTGGGCACACTGGACAAAAAGATCTCATGTTGTCATTTTATGCGTTTATAAAGCGATGGGCTAAAGCAACATTTATGGAGGTCAAAGGACTGACTTTGAAGGAAAAGATAAACGCAGATAACCTTGTTTAGATGCTACCAGCTGAGGTCATCAGGGTCAGCTTCAGAACTGAAGAAGACCCGTAGTTCCTGCATATACCCCTGAAACAGGCATGAATACTTTGAGGCATCATTATGTGGTCTAAACCTAGGCCAAAGATATTGGATACAACAATATTATACTGTCTATTCATTATTACAACTCAGTAGTGTTTAAATTCTGTCACCACAGCAAAAGGTTCTGGGTTTGAGCCCTGTCTGCCTAGTTTTCTGTGTTCACCAAATCATTTCTATGTGGTCTGGCCATGGTCATATACACCCTGTAATGACTACGACTGCACAGGTGGCTGCCTCACACTATACGAGCCTCTCCAGAACTTAACAGACATGTTAGATAACATGATGGATGATGAAGAACTCTGATTTAGTGACCTCACTTGTACAGCATCTGTACTCACTGTAAACAACAATAAACAATAAGAGGACAAACTGGGTACATGTGAATGGATCATCCACAAACATAAATTTGTGGTGGGAAACCAGACCGTAAGATTTTGATGGTGTGGCAGATGTAAGACATCCGCCTATCTGTTCTAATCCTGGTTTTAGACTCCTAGACCGCCTGAGACATTTATAGAGGAACTGCTTTCCATGATGAATTTTATAATGTGAAGGAAATATATCAGGAGAGTCCAATACTTTCTCTCTAATTAATTGACATAGATAATATATGCTTAACTTTCTAGAACTGTAAAAATTACTACAATGGATGTTAGAGCTTTTCCCCATAACCCTAACACTGTATGCCCATACGTCTCAGACAATCCTAGTAATTGTTCATTCATTGTCTGACTAGTTGATCCCAACTCCCATGCCACTCAGGACCCTGCTCTCACACAGAAACCCCATGTGGTTGAACCTGCTGCTGACACCAGCACGACCTCTCAACCGACTCAGTCCTGTGTTAGCCCTGAGGACATAACTTAACCACATCCTGACGCCTCACACATACACACATACACACACACACACACACACATACACACTGAACGGTGACTACAAAATCTGAGGCCCAGAATACAATGTCATGAGGGCCCTAAAATTGTGTGAATAATACTGTAATATAATACAATAATACTGTAATATGATATAATAATTGTATGAAACAATAAAATAGGCTAGATATACATATTATCATTTAGAATAAAATAAATATACCCCATGCATATTTTTACAAGCATGTATATGATGTTCACAACAAAACTGAGCCATGAAGCTAAGCTACATACTGCTCCATATGTGACAGAGTGATATACCGTCAGGATAATACAGTCACAACAACAAAAACAACAATAAAGCGTGAACATACACATTGTAGTGTGTCAATAGCATCCCTAACTCTGTAGGGAGACTGCGCTAATCAGATTAGCAGGGTTAGAAGGTCTGGGAGGTGGAGGGCTCTATGTGTGTGTGAGTGAGTGTGTGTGTGCCCAACAAGATAGCAGATGTAACGGGCCAACAGCCAGACTTAGGCCGTCTGTTTCTCCGATTTCTGTCTCAGAATCTCTCTGTCTGACTGACTGAATGATCACCAGTCTGTTTGTTTGTCTGTCTGAGAAGGGTGGGGTTTAGGACAACAGTGAGGTATCAGAGAATGTTGGACCATTGTCAACTTAAATTATTATTTTTATTATTTATTATTATCACAAAATTACATAATAGTCCACTTACCTCATGTAAACTCTTGTAGTATCAAGTCATGGACATAGTTTTTGTTTTATCTGACGATGATTTGAGATGCAGTATTAGTCTCTGTGATTTCCAAGTACAGTGGAGGTGAAAAGAATTTAATTTGTTGTGCTCATAGCATTGAAAAATGTCTTCCACTGAACAAATAGTCCTTAAAAAACTTTTGTGATAAACAGCCGTTAAGGTTTGTAGACACATTAGATCTAAGCAAATAACAGTGAATGCCATAATTAGAGATACCACTAGGGGTAAGTAATGTTTTTTGTAGTTTGTGTAATTTGAACATTTAAAGTGCATTGACCCAAGCACAGTTATTCACACTCTTCAGTTTTGTCAGCACGTTTGCAAATTTCTACCAGAACCATGTTGTTTGAATTCAAGAGGCAGCAATGACACTGAACAAGTTACTTTTTGAAAATATTAATACACTTTACAAACTGTTTTAGCAGTATTAAAACTTAAAAACATGTGGGACACAGGACACAAACAAACTGACTCTAGTGTCAAAGGCCTACTCTGTATAGTCCCTTCCATCCTCTCTTACCCCAGCCCCTCTCCTCCTGCTGCATTTTGAAAGACATTGTCAGTGAAAGCAATCCTGGCTACAGTTATGCTTCCTCCAAAATACAAAGTATTTTGTAGAAAACACAATTGCACACTCAGCTCATTTTAAAGGGGCAACTCTGAAGTAAAGGCACATAAATAAGTTAATTACAGAAACTGAAAATAACTTAAAACTTTCTAACCTAACAGGATGACAGATTACATAAACTGTCCAGTAAACCAGCTGCTTTTAAGTCACAAGACTGTAATTAACAAACCCTAGTTGTAATTTAGTTGTTAGAACCTGAGTCAACCAAACAGAAAACCAAATGAAACTTTGGCTAAGTTTCTTGATGGGATGAAAAGAAAACCCCAAATACTTAAACCAAATATCATACCCCTCGAGCCAGGTCTGTTAGAGGCAGTGGCTGGCTAACCCACAATTTCCATCTCCAGCATAATGTTTTTTAGATGTCTTCCCTCCCTGTCCTCCACCTGAGTCACTCCCTTTCACCACAGGCTTTGTCTCAGTCTGGTTCACAGAGGCTGCCTCCGTCTGTCTCCTCCACTCGTCTCCATGGCCTGATCCGCTTCGGCCTCTCTGAGCCACAATGTTTAGACAAACTGAAGAAGACAGAGACACACTGACTGTGGAGGAGAATGATGCTGAAATTTCCGCCTTCGCGTCCTCTATAACTAACCCTGATGTTTGTCTTAGAGGCTTTAAAGGCTGGGTTGTAAATCCCTGAGGAGTAAACAGATGATGGACTCAGAATGTGAACAGTAGAAATGAGGGGCTCCTCATTAATGCAACATTATACTCTAAACAGTAAAAGAACTTTGTGCAATGTTTTTTGGAAATATGGACAGAGCAGAGACACAGGACAGTTACATGATGTGCACTAACAGAGTTTTTCAAGTATCCAAAAAAACATTTAAAAAAAAAAAAAAAGAAATAAATAAAAATTCCCATCCATTTGGTCATTTTTTCCAGAATTTGTCCAGCCATACTTCAAACATTCGTCGCCCAGAGGCCTGTGGATTATGCTGTTCAGGAGAAAAAAGGAAACAGTGGGTCTTTATTTTTAGCAGGCAACATGAAAGTCTGGCTTCTTAAAGAAGCAGCAGCAGTGCTGGTGGTGGTGGTGGTGGCATCCCAAAGTAGCGGATGCTGTTTTGGGTCACAGCAACTCCCTGTCTGTGTGAAGCATCTCTGTCATACATCACACATCTGTCTCTTCCTGGATCCATCCTTCCATCTATCTACTAGAGCCTGTAGAACTACTCATCCCATCCTTGCGGCCCCCCCTCACCCTATCTGTACATGAGCATGTGTATTTGTTTTCAAAGGAGGTAGGGAGGGAAAGGCATGCTTTTTATGTGGATATTCAACTGTGTATGTATTTATGTAGTGTGTGAGTGTGTGTATGTGAAGGTGCATTTGTGCATGTGTTTACAGTGAAAAGTACAACTCTAACACCCCAACACTACGCAGACAAGAATAAAGCCTTAATGTGCAGCTCCTGTCAGAGCTCTGGACTCTCTCCAGCTCGTTTTACTCTCTCTGGAATTGACTGTTTGCCGTCCAAGTCAATACTCTCCCTGGCTTCAGGTTTTCAATAGCCTGACTCCCCGAGCGTGACGGAGACATTCCCTTTCAGGCACACTTCAAAGGAAATGTCAGATGATATTCACAAGGACACATATTGATTTTCTTGTCTTTCATTCGAGGGGAGAATCACTAGCACAGATTAGGCTTCCCGTTTCTCCCTGACCTGAAGTCACTTGGCTAAGCTCAGTGAAGGCATGAAGAGAATCTTGGAGTGTTTGGCTGCTGTCTGACAATGAGGTGTGTGACCCACTTTGGGGATTTAGGCTGAATAAAAAGTGTGTTTTTAACTTATCACAGAGAAGTGTTTGCTTTTGCCATGGATACTGGAGGAAAAACCACTTTTTTTATTGTCGCAACCCAGCATCTTCCACCGAGTGGAACACTGAGGAGGTAGAAACAAAACAGTGCAGTGGCAGTCGTGGTCAACCAGCGGCGTTTCCAACCACAGCTCTGACACACCCTCAATTTAGTCTCACTTTTTTTGCTTTGGATCCCTCCAGACAGGCGACTCCTGAAAAAAGCAGGAAACAAAAGCAATCGTTTAACCCTTAAAACTAGGGCATTTGAAGTGCAGTTTAAGTTCAAGAACAAATATGACTTGGCCACACTGGACCTGTGATGAAAGGATGATTTAGTTGCAGAGAGAAGGAATGTAGTTCTCTGCTCATCAAGAGTTGAAGCCATTCTCCAGACAGAAGCCAACAGTATTCCCCAGCTGTTGTTTCATGCAGCTTGTGACATGATCAAAGGGGAAGGCCAAGCACTGTCAATGTTCTTATCATCAGATGCATGCCACTTTTCAGGGGACAGATAAGATGGAACAATTGTTGCATACCTGTATGTTTGTGCAGAGGAGACAATGGCCTACAAAGGCTGCTGTGGGAAACAATCCAGTAGACACATTACATGATATGGAACATTTTTTGCAAAGGCGGACAAATAGCTGTTAAAAGGAAATTATGAAAACAAACAAATCGATTTCCAAAGAAATGCTGACTTTTAATGGTCATCTATCTGTGAAACCAATGGACATAGCAATTTAATCCCAAATCCTAAAACTGTGTTTGTATGGTCAACAAATCACTTCAACTTTAATGGAGGTGTGCACTCTCCAATTACCTTCAAATTTTTGAAAGTAAACACTCCCACTCGCACAGGAAGTTATTCTACAGTGAGGTATACTGTAGCTGTGGCTTTGAGGCAAATGTATCATGCGTCATGCCAATGCAGAAAAAAATACTGTGGACATTCTTCCTCATCAGTCATGTTATTCTTGGCACTGGGAGTGCATTCTTACACCTGGCCTGGACCCTCCGCAAACTGCTCTCCTGTGGTACAAGAACAGTCAGCTTCTATGTGGCTCCTGACTGCCAGACAAGGAAAGCGTATGATGGGTTCTTCAAGTAAAAACACACACAGACAAGCTCAAGAGTTAAACCAAAGCATGCTTTCACATATATAAGCTGCATCAAGACACACAGATTAGGTTAGGATATCAACCTAAGATAGGTCTGTCTTCAAAATAAAAGAAACAAAAAACTCAGTGGATGTACAAAAGTGAAGCAACACACTCAAAATGGATAAAAGACCAGAAACGTACAAACTCAGAGGTGTGTTACAAAGGTGTGTTTGGAGATGCAGAAAAGAGGTCATTCTAACAAAAATTTTAAACATCAAATTGTACACTATACTATACAGTCATTAGCAGAAGGGATAGATTTTCTTCTAAGTGTGAGTTATTCTCTTGTTGTTTCTATTGATATGCATCTTTGGAACACACATGAAAAGACATAATTCACATACTTATATTTGACCCTGTAAAAGGAGATTTCATTACCTAAATCAATAAATCTCTAAAAACTAAATTTTAAAACAGGCACAAAAAGTAGATAGGTTTCATAAACACCCGTTTTATTCTGAAAAGTCAGAGCGGAAGTCACGCGTCACACCCCGGCTTACTTTACAAGTCAGTTGAGGCAGACCGGAGTCACAGCGCTCACAACAAACAGCCCCCAGTTAGAGACGCGCAGATCGGAGTACAGTGCCCGGGTTTCACATCATCTTCCTCTGCATCAACTCCTCTCCATCATGGATTCTCCTCGGACTTGCGCCGTGATCTCCGCCGGATAAACTTTGGACTTAACATAGGTATCATGGGAATATACCGTCGGTGCGCTCGGCCCCGTGGATCTGTACAGCCTTGATGGAAACCATGTCACCGCAGCAGGGGACCATGGGACAGAACAGGTCCGACTCTCTGACGGGAGAGAGCAAGGCGCTTACTGACAACAAAAAGGTAACAGTGACGCTCCTCTGCCGGACCTCTGCTGCTGATGGAGCATTGACTCTGGACAGAGTTTTCGTATGATGTATGCGTTTTTGCGCACTGAGTTTGCCCGGTGGGCTCATCAAGGAGAAATTATTATATTTAAATCATATCATATTCAAATTGTCCCTGCAAGAACTCTCGGTGTAGTGCGTCTGGTTTTAAAAGCAAGTTTAAAGACCGAATAGAGATTATTTCTGTATAAAACCTCAGAGTTTTAATTGCATTATTTCCATCATTTATTACCGGACTACTGTAGTTCATTTTTCTTAATGATTTCGCAAATTTGCAGTTGGTGAGCTTCAAGTCAGGTCAGTTTTTGGACAGGTAGATGTTTAAGATATTGGTAGTTAGAGTTTCGGCATCACTCTGAGACATACAAAAATGCCTTTAGGTTTGTTTTATCGGACCTTTATCCTACGATTCAGCACGTCTCATTTATTTGATGAATTTTGGTCATTTAAAAACTCCTGTGGATCTACCGCGCACATTATACAAATGAAAGAATGCTTTTTAAGTGTGTAAAAACCTGTGTGAACCATCTTGATATTTTCTAATAATGTCACCATATTCTGACTTGATTTAACAGCTTCTTAACCAAGAAAAACGCCAAAATTCCAGTCTGACCTCTGGATTTTGATGCGTCTCTGGTTTATTTGTGTTATCCTGAATAAAGCAGTATCTGACTGAGCTGAAGCGTCATAAAGAAACCAAATACCAGAACAGATAATGTGCTGATAGTGATGATTTGTCAGGCAGACGCTAAGACAGAAAAATGATCCCTGCACTGCGGAGCCATCAGTTTTGACTTCTCTTATTTTGGCAACTTCTTCATTATAGTAATAAACACAACATTAAACGGCTCTTTTTACATTCGATCCACCACTTCTGACTTAACTTCAAAAGTCAACCAGGCTGCAGTCAATTCTTGTAGTTTTTCTCCAGTTTTGGTTACTTACTCTGGTGCGCACTGATAGATTGAGGAGGTGATTCCTCCCGCAGCTGATCAGTGAACTTGTAGTAAACAGCGCCTCCCCCCCGCGCGTGTTTGAAAAGGTGTAACTGCATTGTCAGCAGCATTTAGGCAGGACGTGGGCAGTGAAGGTTAGCGTAGATCTGCTAAAACGGTGCAAAAAGCAGCACCTTGCAGATTACAAAGTAAGCCATTATTCACATTTGGTGGCCATGACTTAAACCATAACCAACACAAACAACGTTACTGATATCCTCAGAAAGTCTAAACTTTTTCTGATGATATCAAAGTCTGCCTTTTGTACTTTGAAATACCTTCATTGTCTTGCCTGTGTTTGCAAAAAGAAGGCTGAGCTGGGAGTTTATGCCCCTGATAATAATAAAATAACCAACCCAGATTTATTAACTGTATAAACTTGGCTTAAGAATAACAAAACCAAGGTGTGCAGTTATTGTACAACAATTAGTCAGTAGCTCAAAGGGCTGTCACAGTGTTCTTGTCCAGTTTCTTCAACCCCAACACACTTTTTAGCAACAGAACAATGCTTATGCATTGCATATTGCATTTGCATATTGTCATATTAGGACACTTAATGTTTTTGCAAGTATTTCACCACTTCCCCATGCTTGTTGTCAGTCGCCTCAATCTACAAATGATGTTGCCGTGGGCCCTTTTTTTGTGAGCAGCTGCTGCACTTTGTCCTACTTTGGAAAGTCTTGCGCTCAGTCTGCTCAGCTTCGGGAAGTTGTGAGAAATGAGCTGTCTGCCAGAGCAGAGAAACTGGAGCTTTGCTTTGAGAAAATACTCAGAATGTGGAGTTTCCACATGCCTCCCTTCACTCAGGAGCTGTTATTTTTGAGATGTTTGTGTCAAAATGTTGAGGGCTCACCTAGAGTACTACATGAATGACAGGTACATGCGTGACATGTATGGGTACTGTACATGGTATATCAGTGTTTACAAGTCAGTGCCTACAGTGCACACTTCCTCTTTGGTTTCTGCAGACAGTCAGCATAATTTGAGACATCAGGGCTCTTTTTTTCAGGAGAAGCGTCATTCTTTCATCATGCCATATGGAGTGTTTTCATAGCAGTGCTTTGCACGTCCTGTCAATCAATCACCCGACGTGCAGAAATAATGAACATGTTACTTTACGGATGTCACTGTTGCCTTCAAGCCTGATTTGATGGACATTTCGTACTGAAGTGTGTGACAAACAAAAGCCCATTACGTCTTGAATATGTATGGAAAATTGCTGACTTTGCAGACTCAGCTGGGCCAGTTTCTTGCATGAAACTAATGGAAACCAAACCCTGACTTCAACCATAATATTTTCCTCTTTCGACCATGAACACAATTAAAGTGACCTAATATGTAATGAAACAGTTGTGTCTGGGCAAAGTCAGAGCTATATGAATAATCTAAAAAAAAATAAATGCAGTGTTTTTATATGTGTGTGTGTGTGTGTGTGTGCTCATTTCATGCCAGGTTTCTTACTGTGATCTCTGTATTTTTGGAGAAAGAAAAATTAGATGCATCTTTATTTTATCCAGACACTCAGTGTAGTAACTTTGGCCTGCATGAATAACATGAGTCCAATGCCTCCTTCAACAGTTCTATAGGAGAGGAATGTTACCCATAAGTCATTGCAAAATGAGTTCAGGAAGCAAAGTCTTATTTAATTTCTGTCACTACTTTATCATTTTTTCAACCCGTTTCCAGACTGAATGAAAGTAGTGGGGGAGCAGCATGTTTATGTCTCACATGGTTTTGGTATGTTGTAAATAGATTAGGTTTAATTGAAATAGCTGCGGTGGCCACAGGGATGCCTGCCATACTTCTGTGAGGGAGCTCGCAATTTATCATGTTACAGTGAGTGTGAATATATGAGGGATCATAAACATTGTGCAACTGCTTGACAACGTATTTCTCCACCTAAATCTCCCTCTCTGTTCCTCTGTCACTTAATTTTTTGTCTGCATCCATCTTTACTCACTTCCTCTTTTCCCTCTTCCCTGCTTCTCCTTTCCACACACACACACATACACACACACACACACACACACACACACACACCTTCAGTCTGCGTTTGCATTGACTCATCTCCTCTCTCTCTGTCTTTGATTGTATAGAAGATGAAGACCTTGGCCCAGAGACGGCAGTCAGCTCCCTCGCTGGTCATCAGCAAAGCACTTACCAGATCCAGAAGCACATCCAGGTATGAGCTCAGACACATGCAACCTAGTTCAATGCGAAAGAGTTGCTATGGTACTGACATCATTGTTGGCCTGTAGTTTCTCAATGGACTTCTCTCAGTAGATGGTGGTAGCTGCAGTAGAAACATCACTGAAAGACGACTCAAACCTGCTGTGCGAGTTTTACTACATTCTTTGCTCAAAGCTCCACTTGAGCAATTTCTCCTTGTTTCTTCCTTGTTTTGTATATATTTGGGTATCTCTCACTAAAAAGGCATACTTTATAATTACAGTCATTCATTACATTTTGTCAGCCATTCAGTCCCAGAATCACTGACCCAGGGAAGTCTGAGTTACTATCACTATCTCTAAATGAATACCAAAAAAAAAAAGTCTCAAACAGACTTTATGGATTAGATCATTCCATAAGATTCACATTGTTCTCCCACATTGCCTTAAATCTGTCTCAAACATCAGAATTAAAATGTTGGCCTACCAGACTCATTCATGGCTTAGTGGGGTTGAAACGCTTACTTCTCCCAGAGCTATCAGGGTTTTCATCACCCTTGCCCACTGTCACACAAATCCCTTCCTCTTCCTTTAAGGGGGTTGGAAATAAGCCATTACAAACCCCTCAGGGAAAGCATTTATTTACTAGAAACTTTACTACAAACTGTTGGTCTCATTTACTTTGTTTAACTTTGCTGGTGCCAACTTTTTGGTTAATTTTAGAGAAATTGAAAAGAAAAATTGCAGGCATTTCATGAACCTCTCTATCCTAAAAAAGTAGCTTGTCACAGAGAAATAAATAAGTTAAATCAAGAATTGTCAAAGGAAGTGCATTAGGATCCCTTACTAATTGTGGAGTTCAGGCTTATAAACCTCAAAATTCTCCTCAAAGCCCCCTTCAGGCTTTAAAATCTAGGTTTTTATGCCATCATATTGTCTCTAATGAGCAAGGGCTTGTTGATGAAACTTGATGTGGTGTAACTGTCTGACATGTTTATGATGTGTGTACATGCTAGTGGCAGTTTTTACTGACTACATAGGGAGATCAGGCTGAGCTGCGGCACGCTGAACTGTCAAACTGGACCATTTAGACCAGTGCTGAGGGATACTCTCCACACAGTTAAATGGGTCAGTGCTCTTGGGGCAGTGTGTGCATGTGTGTGTGTGTGCTTGTGTGTGTGCAGGAGAAAGTTAATGGGACAACTCGCATATTCTGTTTGCAGGCACGGAGGGAAGGAGGGACAGGCACGCTATTTAATGAAAGACAAATAGAGGCTGACTGACAGAGTCGCTTAGTCTGTCCATGTCTGACCAGCTTGTCTCTCAGGAGGTATGGAGCCAGGGCTTGACACTCTCAGCTGTCACCCTTAACCTTTGACCTCTCATCAGGAGGTGTGTGGGCCAGTGGGGGTCATCTGGGGTCAACACCTCTCATGTCAGTGAGTGCATTAGTTGTTCATTAATGTCCGGATGTGGATATGTGTATGTGCAGGGGGTGTAACAAAGGGAGAGATGTGAAATCATAGTGGTCAGGTGACTCCTAGTAGGTAAAGGTGAAAGATCATGGTGGTGATTATTGTGAATTTCTTTCAACTGGTACTGTCATTTATGAGGATTATTGTAGTTGCTGGTCTTTCTTGGTTTCTTTTGTTATGAATTTGTTTTGTAATAGCTTTTCAGCTTTGGTAACTGTTGTATAAATACTACAACCCCCCAAAGTGCTATTAATACAGCTTTAATGGATACATCAGCTCTGCCAACAATACTTGGCAGTGGTTTACTCATTACTGCATCACCCCTGTGCTCTTTATCCACATAAATCACACTGGCCCAGGTGTTATTACAAAGGAAGGAAAGTAACTATGTATGTTCCATTCTTACTGTAACTGAGCAGCTTTTTTTTAGTTGTGGGTACTTTCTACAATCACAACTGTAGTTCAGGCCCAGTCAGGAAGATTTTCTATTTTAGTTTAGTCTGGTGATCTGAGAGAGCTTTATGATAAAGATCTCCTCTCAGGAGAGTAGTGCTGATTTGCAGAAGAACTGGTTGACTAGCTTGTATCCATACCGAAATAGTGACAGCCACAAAGCCACAACCTGAGTAATATCTCAGTCATATCACAGTGTTTTCACTTCACTTTTACAGTTTTCTTTCTGGCTATTGCCAATCTAAGTTAGAAATCAATTTATCATCATTAAAATCAAAGGTCAGAGGATTTTTTTGATGCACTCAAGTTTTTGTTCATTAGCTTTTCTTTTAGCTCTGACTTAATGACCTTTAACAGTTTTTATTACTGAGGTAACTCTTGCTCTTTTGCTTTCTCTGTCCTGCCTTTCCCATCAGGCCAGGAGGTGATGAAAGGCTCTGAGGTCTTCAGCTCAGCCACTTACATCACTTCCACACACTTACATGCACGTACTATTGCACCTCATCCAGAAGTATAACCTCATCCCTCAGCCTCCAGGCCTACAGTGCAGGGTATTATGGGTTCTAACAGGAGTTATAAGTCCCCTCCCCCTCAAGCAATGAAATCTATACTGCAGAGAGGAAGGTGACTGTACCATAAAGCATAAAAACATATGATTGGCTGACATCCATGACCTCGCACACTTACTCACTCGCAGTCACAGTGTCACCACAAAGTGACACACACAAATCCAAAAACCACCTGACAGAAAACATACACATGCATGCAGACAGACCTCTCGGTCCATTCTTCTTGCACCCTGGTAGACAGACACATGTTTGTATTAATATACTTGTCAGGATATTACTGTATTTACTTAACCTCAGTTCTAATCTCAACCTGAAACTCGAGCGCCCTAATTTGCAGAAAGCTATTGGAAAAAGAGAGAAAGTCCAAAGTTTTGGTGATTTCAGTTTAATTCTTTTGTGGCTGTTCAAGGACAGCTGGCCCTCAAAATGACAAATACATGAACACACACTCACTCACGCATCATGCAAAAGACATTTCCTGGCTTTAATAATGAGCTCTGCTAAGGATATATCATGGTTGCACTTATCCTTTACTGAGTGAAAGAAGGGAAGAGTTTTAGTATTCTGACCTCATCTACTCTGTGTGTGTGTGTGTGTGTGTGTGTGTGTCCCTGTAACTGTGTATGTATTTCCTCTGGCTATATAGAGAGCACTGTGTGTCAGCCAGGGATGAGATTATAGTTTTCCTATGGAAATGATGTGGTGCAGCTAAAGTCAATTCAGGGTGAAATGAGTTAAGTGAAAACAGGAAAGAGACAGAAAGCAATTTGTTTGATTTTCCTGTTTGGTATTATTTGTAGTATTTCAAAGTAAGTATTTCTTAACTAGAGATCACCTGTAGATCAAGTACTGTGACTGACTATGAGATCCTCATTGGATTAAAGAAGTCTTTGTTTCTGGAGGTGGGGCTTTTTCTCTCCTTAGTGGCTATTAGCCACCTATGCTTGCAATCCACATAACAGAATATTAATAGTAGATCAAATGATGTGTGTGATGTGAACTGTGTCCCTTGTAATGAGGAACCTACCCAACTTTGCAGTTCTCCTCAGGTCTACAGCTGTTTTTAACTTTTTTTTTCTTTTTTTTTCTGATGCACAGTTCATCAGCAATAAAATTAGGTCAACTTAGTGCTCCATTTATGAAGAACATGCCAGGGTTCATTTGTTGTTTCTTTACCAAGAAAAAAAAAACATATTTAGTTAGAAGTACAGCTGGAGTGTCACTCAGAAATGTATCCCTGTGTAATGTCTTTATTATCATATCTACTGCAGTTTTGTTGCAGTAATGAACAAAAGCTGCCACTGTGGATTTAGTCCATGGTACCAACTGGTGTGTGTCTGCATCTTCTTTAATCTGCATGTTAACAGGCACTCTCTCTCTTTTTCTGTCTGGACAGCCTTTGTCTGGGAGAAAGAGGTCAATAGTGATGCAATCCTCCTAATACAGAAACACACACACACTGACTTTTTCCTCTGACACACACATATACATGAACACACGCACATATTCAGTAAAACATTACCACATCTGTGACTCTCCTCTTGTACTTCTTCATCTTGGTTCATCTTGGACTGATGCCATAAAAACTTGAAACATGTTAGTGGCCTTGGAGGCAGATTTGCTACTGGAGGCAAATCAGCAACTGAAAAAACTGATGATATAGAAGATACAGAAACTCACATAAATAGATACACACACAGGGTCATTTGCAGGGGTATTAATAAAGCTGAGCAGATGGACAGAGTTATATAAGTGTCTGTCATGGCTGCCCTAAGGGAGTCCATCTGCTCGGTCACGGTCGACCATTTGACAGCTGAGGTGATGTTATGCTGTTGCACAGTGATGGTGTAGTAGTGTTAATAAGAGATGAAAAATGTTGAATTCAAGTTATACTAAGGAGGCCATAACTTAGATCTTGGTATTTAAGAAAATAGAAGAAACATAAATTGAATGAAAGAGAAAAAATGAGTTGGGTGAATGATGTAGGAGAGAGAGCAGAAAAAGAAAGGGAGAGAGACACAGCGAAAGTGGAAGGATAGATGTTTTGGCAAAGAAAAAAGTGGAGAAGAGGGAAAAGATAAACAGGGGGAGACAGGAGAAAGGGAAAGTTACAGCTGTTTGTCCAGCTGTTGTCCTCGGGGTGTATAGGACTTACACCTGTTGGATCATGGTTGTGTCCATGACTGAGATTATCTTTCCCATCCCAGCCTGCATGATTTGAACCACATGTGGTTTTATATTGTAATTTATTGTCTATATAGTGATTCAACTCATAATTTAGGGTCTAAGGATAGAGAGATTCCTTGGTCTAATTTGTGCTTTTGGGTGATATCAATAAAATGAACTTGTCCTACTCTGCAATTTATACTGACAAGATTAACCTTTATATACAAATCTTTCCATGTGCTGCTTAGATATTCATGCTTGGACATTGGGACATTAGTATGCAGTGTTGTGTGCCTCTTTGTACACTGGTTCCTTATTGTGTTTCAAAAAGTCAACAGTTCTCCTCACAGAGCTGTGCCTCGACAAAGGTGGCCATGTATGCGCGGACAGGCTGAGCGCTCAATTTATCAACATCACATGATGTACAATGGAGCCATTAGCTACTCATTCATCAGATGCAAAGGATGGCGGGCTCAGCTGTCAATCTTACATTCAGGAGGGAGGGATGTGTGGTGAATACGGAAGATGTTGTCTTTTTGGGGGCAGTGAGATGTGAAAGGGGCTTTACAGGAAGGTCTGTCCATATGTATAAGTGTGTGTGTGTGTGTGTGTGTGTGGGTGGGTGTGTGTGGGCTCCCCTGACAGGAGCATTTCCCGAACCTGCTCGGACAATAAGAACAAACGAGGATGTGTGCCATTGATAAGCTTAATGGGAATTTTTGCTCTGTAATGGTGTTAATCCCAGTGCAACTTAATCAAGGAACCCTAAAATCCTCCCAGCATCCCCCTGCAGTGGTCTGCCGTCCTGCAGTGTCAGTGTCATGTGTCACTGGCATGTTGAGGAATTCAGTAGGAGCTGAGCTTTGATGCTGGGTGAGTCGCATGTCAAGGACAGAGAAGACTCATTTTGAGGTTATATACTTTAGAGAAGAATTTTGGACAAAGGGAATGGGGGAAATATAAAGGCATGTCACAGAATGACATCAAGCTGGAAGAGTAAACTGATGATTTACATGTTGTAGGTGCTATTTCCCTGACAAAGTAAGAAAGAATGCTTGATTTAGAGTAGTGGAATGGTGTATGAGTTATGTAAATGTTTTCAAAGAGGCGTAAAATCATTTCACAGTACACCACATGGGAAGTATTTTTCTTTTTTCTGGGAACAATAGCTGATTGTTTTGTAGCCGTTGGTTCTGTACTGCACAATGTTGTCATGCCCTTGATACAAGTATTGCTGACAAAAAAAAATAAATATTCCTCTTAACTTAGCCTTCACTCGTTTTTTTTTTTTTTTTTTCCACCAAGCCTCAATGCTTAATTGGCTACATTCATTTCTTTTAATTGAATTCACTCAGCTGCCTTTGGATGTATTTTTGGATGGCACACAAAGACAGACGTCTGTTCTTCGTTAATTAATTACGTAACCAATCACTCACGCAATGTAGCTGGAAGGATTTTGGTGTATGAGAGAATTCAAGCTTCTCTGTTCTCCCAGCAAGACTTGGACTACTTCTGTGCGCTTTGTTGAAGGGTTTACCAAACAGAAGTGCGTTTGTGTGTGTTCTCATAGGTGTCAGGGATGTGCATTTGTAAGAGAAGCAGAAACTATGTTGAGAAGTGGGTGTGTGCATGACAGAGCAGAGTGTGTGTATGCATGTTTGTGTACATGAAGAAGACACAGAAAGGCAGAGACAGAGATAGAAAATGTGTATGTATGTGTGTGTAAATGGAAATTTAGGTCTTTTATCTAGTAGTGTAAACAGGAAAGGATGGAGCTCTCAAACTATTTCCTCTTCCTCCAAAAATTCCCCACTGTTAACATCTGTCAATGAGTGGCACATATTGAGAGCAGGGAGACAGATACCAGATAGTTGTAATTAAAACAAGGTATTTCTGTCACTAACAAGCAAGTATTATAGAATTTTTATATAAAAACAAGACAAACAAGGTTTTTGGTTGAACGATTCATTGCAAAATGAAGTTACTATTTACTGCATACATGCTAGTAGAAGTCCCACTGATGCTGGCAGGAGCCTCTGTTCCAGCTCAGCCTTTTCTGTCTGTTTGGGGTAATAGAGCCATCATTGTGCAGCTCCAAAACATGCAAATAATTTCTAACAGATTTCCCAAGCTTATGCAACACAGTGCATGATTTGTCCAATATTTATTCTACTGACAATGCTTAGTTATGTGTGTGGTTGGAACTGCAAGGAATAAGTAAAGAAAATGCAGGAAATAATGGGCTAAATATTCTACTTTTTAACTAGGCTGTACAAGCAGTTTGGACATTGGTCTTTTCTGTTTCACCACAACATGTTTTTGTGTTACATTTGTTTTACAGTTACATTTGCTGCTATATCATTATTCTGCACTCTGAGTTTGGGAAGTCCCCTCATGCAAATGCACCACAGCAAAAATACTGCTATAAAGGAGAGCACATAGTATAACTCTCTCCAAACTAAATGTGTGTGTTTGTATGTGTATTAGTATATGGAGTTCAGTTGTGATATTGTAGCCAGTGTAAAGCTGTAAAGCAGTACAAAATGTTTCAGGTTCTTCCAGTTTTGCTGATAACCATCCTTGTTAGATTTGGACTCTAAGTTTATCTAGTTTCCTGACAGCTTGTCAGGCTTAAAACCTTCCCACAGGTAAATTAATGGCTTTTCTCAATGTTTAAATTATAACTTTATTCTTGAAGCTTGATGGGATTAGGGATCAATCAGATAAATGGCACTGGTGGTTGATTCCTTCATTTTCATTCTTTCATTCTTCTGGCAGTGGCTATAAAGCACTTAGGGCCAAAGTGCTTTCCTCAGTGGTAGTTTCGCAGTAGTTGTTGAGGGAGGTGAAGGGAATTTGAGCCCAATTACAGCCAATGCAGGGTTCAAAACCTGTTGTTCGGAGGCACGCCTCCACAAGACACATTCAAACCACAAATTTCTCCTTTGGGGATCAAGTATTTGATTGTGTGTGTCTGTGTTGTGTGTTTGTCTCGGGTTTGTCCCCCAGGGAAAGCTGCCTGACGCCAGTCAGCCCAGAGTCATGTCCGCTTGTCCAGGCCTTCCTTGCTGAATGTCCAGGCCGCCTATTCCTGGGTCACGCCCAAACACAGCTAAAGACAGGCCTGCAGACCCAGGAGAGACACCTCTTCCTCTTCACGGACACACTACTTGTTGCCAAGGCCAAGTAAGTTTCCCTCTGTGTGTCTTGTGAAATGTCAGAGAGAGTAAATGAGTGTATATTTATGTGGTTGTGTGAGTGAGGTGGAAGATGGAAACAAGGGACATAAACAGGAAAAAGTGGAGTGAAACAAATTTAAGACACCAAGAAGAAACATTTCATCTGTCCCTAGTTGTTTCTCTACCATTGATAGCAAACAAAGGTAAAGAAGATGGAAGATAGTGCTGCATCTTTTGCTATCTTTCCCCCCATTCTCCTTAACTCTGCTACGTCCTTCACTTCTCCATTCCTCATTTTCCCCCAGTATATAATTATTTCCCAGCCAATTAAATCCATATGAAGCCTGGCTCAGATCAAAGCCACACTGGGCTGCCTTGGGCCTACAGTATGGGGCTCCCCACCCACAAACTGCAACACACACACATTCAAAAATAGAAACTTAAAAAGCACACTGACGTTTTTGAAGTACACAAACACACACATACATGCACTAACGCACACATAGGCACGCACAGACGGAAACAGACTTCTGCTCTGTGTACTCATGTATTTACTGTACATACACACCCCTCAGTGCAGACACAGCAGGACCTTTGTGGTCTGTCCTGGGAGTCATGTGCCAGTGGGAGGAGCTGACCCTTCCAGCACAGAAAGTATACGCTATAATTGGCTTTATTACATTGCAGCTGAACACAGGGTGAGTTAGAGGAATGTCTGTTGGCATGTGTGTTTGTGAGAGAGAGATGGAGAACAAGTTAATTTATGTGTATGTGTGCCTTTATATCTGTGTAATAGCAGGGAGGGTATGTGTGTGTGTGTATTCCACATGTGTGCATTTTGAGTTTTCCCCCCTTTAATCACAGATGTAGTGGCATGTAAATACACTTCTGCTAAGCATGTCTGTGTTTAAACTTCTGAAAATATCCCAATCTTTTATATAATATTTATTTATTTATAATATTTTGCTTCTATATTAAGTGTTTTTAAAAGATTACCATATGTTAGAGGTTTGTGAAAATATGTTATTTGAAGTAAACTAAGTTAGAATCAAACTAAAGTGGATCCTAGTAAGTTCCTTGTGGAACTCCTTGGTAAGGGACCTTCATCAGCTTTTGAGCTTTTTACAAAAATGTCTGGGGTGCCTAAATATTTCATGAAGTCATTTTTTAATATTTCATTTGCTGAACAGTCTAGCACAAATCTTAAATAAATTATGAGTCAATTAATGGATTAGCTGATGGACAGAATAAAAAACAAAACAAACCAAAAATGTAAAGTTTTAGACTATTAACATAAGTAATTTCGAGACTTCTATGTTGTTGTTGGGCCACAGGAAGTTGTAATGAGGCATATCTGGTTTTTTTTCAGGTCTCCCACTCATTTTAAAGTGAAGGCCCAAGTCCGAGTGTGTGAGATGTGGACCGCCAACTGCATGGAGGAGGTGTGTGAAGGAAGCACCAACCCAGAAAGGAGCTTTGTCATGGGCTGGCCCACCTGCAACTGTGTGGCCACCTTCAGGTACACACACTCACACACACTGTACAGTATAAACATATTGTTCACATTCAAGAAGAGGAATGCTTGGAAAATGAGCTATAGTTTTATTTTTCATAGTTTACCTTAATTTAATCAAGGGGGGGGGCGATTCAGTGTAAATTAATTTCCTCTTACATAACTTTATTTAGTACATCTGCATGTATTGCATGACAGTTACTCATCTCAAGCGCACTACACGTATTTCTAAAATGCCTGTGCCTCTGAGTCACTCAAGTATAGGTCTGACAGAGTACACTATGTTCTGAAGTACAGATGTACATTATACAAGGCAACTAACATGCAACGACAAAATCCATAAACCCTTTAGCACAAAGGCAGTTCTCAGTCATAAAACTGCTCATCCCACCCACAGTAAGACTAGAGAAGAAAACCATACACGCACAACAAGCACAAACATGCAGCACACATGCAAATACATTCAGATATACTGTGCTGTGTATTTGCACCTGCCTCAATAGCACACACACATTCCCAATCATTCACGCACACCCATTACAATTTCCAAATCCAGTCATAGCTTAAGGCGCAGTCTGCGGTTTTCACCCAGCAGGAGTTACATAACAAATCAGACAGCTACCTTTCACATTTCCTCTGATTGTGTTTTATTGCTCTCTTCACTCCTCTTCAGCTCTGAGGAGCACAAGGACAAATGGTTGGCGCTCATCAAAAGGTAAATGCTTGGTTACACCCCATAGCCACTCTGCTACTTCCACTGGTTTGTTTTTGTGTTTTAACTCAAATTTATTTTGTTAATTAAATTTCACTTTCAGGGCATAAGAAATTTGAACAGAGGTGAAAAAATAGACCAGAGCTCAAAGCAAATCACAGTGCAAATTTATAGAAATCAAATGGTCTGACAGAAGTTATGAGATGAGTTTATAAGATCTGAACCACCACGATGAATACAGTCAAGCTAATGCATATACTGTATTTACAGCTAAGATGAATTACTTGATATTTTATTCAAATGCTCTTTTTTATTTTAATCTGACCTCCTTCCTTTGTTTTTTCTTTTTTCTTTAAAAAAAAATCTACACTCAGTCGGATAACTGAGGGAAAAGAGAAGGATGACCCCAAGACCATTCCACTCAAGATATTTGCAAAGGATATTGGAAATTGTGCATATGTAAGATTTTCTTCATTGCTTTATATAGCTTCTCTCGGTGCAGAATGAATTAATATTGTTTGATCACATTGTCATTCTGTAAGTGGGTAATTAATGACATCACTAGCAGTACTATCATTTACACACAGACAACTAGACATTTTCCTAACTGTTCAAAAACTTTTCCACCAGGCCAAGACGCTTGCTGTTAGCAACAATGACAGCACCACTGATGTCATCCGCATGGCTCTGCTGCAGTTTGGCATATCAGTGAGTAATCAAAGACCACTGTTATACTCAGCTCAATATCCAATGACTATACTTTGATTTGATTGTTAAAAAGTTTCAGGCAAATCACTTGTGTGAAAAGTAGCTGGAACTGTAGCTTTCCAATCTGGATGTCAGAATTTATCTATTTTTTTAACATCTGCATCTGATGGTTGAGTGTATTAATATTACACTAAAAAATATTACCAGAGTGTGAAGCATGAATACAAAGTAATGGGATTTTAGACTTGAAGTTCCACAGCATTTGTAGAGCTTTCTTTACATTATAGATGTGCATTCATGAAGGTACGTTGACAGGTAAAAGCTGGAAAGATATGGAAAAGCAGATTTTTAAGTTAAGTTAAGATGTAAAATGAATTTGTTAAACCTGATTCTCTTTTTCTATGTCTAGGGTTGCGTTAAAGACCACCGCTTGTGGGTGAGCTCCAGTAAGGACGATCCTCCATACCCTCTCATTGGTGAGCCCACCTGTCATTGACATTACCATGTAAACCCTTCTTATTAAAACACCACCAGAAAAAAACTAACGATTTAAAAAGAAAGAAAAGCCTTCATCCTTAAACCCTTTTTTCCTTTCAGGGTGCTCATAAGAAAGGAATTTACCCTCAATAATGGTGTGGGATAAGATTTTGGATAACGCATATATGCCTACAATTGTATCTTTAAGAAGGTCACTATAATTCAACAAAAAAAACATCCTGTCTCATCCCTCCTACCACAAATATTTTGGGAAATCAGACAGTACAAATGCAGAGAATAATCATAGTGGGGGATCACTACTAAACAAACACAAGTGGTACACCAAAAACTCAACATCTGGGAGCATTTCAGAGCAGATCGTTTTTTGTCACAGTGGTATTTCCGTGACATTTTGTTACTATAATCTTTTGTTCTGTAGTTCACACTCAATTCCTAACATCCCAGCTCCAGATTGTTGATTCATCATTGAGCAATGCTAGTTTTGCCCTAATTTGGATCAGATTTTTTACCTTGGCTCCATGTGACATTCATGGACTGCACATACCAGACCCTTCCCCTCTAACCTCAGCACCCTGACCTCTCATTCAGGTCACGAGTTTCCATTTAGCATCAAGATGAGCCACATTCGGGATGGTGGGGGGAACAGTGGAGGACTGGGAGGAGGAGTGGGAAGGGATCCAGTGAGTCCCACAGACTGTCCAGGGGTGCTGCTGCTGGACCAGTGTCTCCCTCCAGACACGCAGTGCCAGTTCATCCTCAAACCCAGCAAGGTTGCCCCAGCGCAGGCTCAACTTATAGGTAAGACAGCTGGTCCGGACTGTAGTTCTCTGGGTGTCAGATCCTTTCATGAGGTTACATGATGACATTTTGGGAGTCATAACCCCCCACCCCTCAAAAAAGCATACTTCAGAATCAAGGGCATTTTTGTATGTGGGCGACTTCAAATAGCTATGGGAGCTATCAACTTCAAAACCAAGAAATTCTGCAGCATGTTCAAGTTTTGTAGCAAAAAAAAAAAAAAAAAAGGGAGCCAACAAGCTGTAATTTTTTTGTTTTGGTTTGGATAAATACAGATGTTCTTGTGGGAAACTTCAAGGTGCATTCTGAAAGTGAATCAGTAAAACTGCTTCCAAAGGGAAAATCTTTGTCCCCATTAAATGTTAAAAGTTAATTTTGGGTTTTAACCTGCATCAAGGCAACAGGCCAGAAGTGTCAATACTGGCCATCTGCTCATAGACTTTTATGTGGTGAGGAAGATTAATGAAATAAGAGCAGTGGAAGTATGTGATGTGAAAAAGATCTGTGAAAAATATGAGTTTTTACCTCAACATGCTTGTTCAGTTTTCCAAAATAGATGGTTTGTCAGTGTCAAGAATCCATCAATAAATCTAGCCCTGTGAAACCGCAAGAAGAAGCATGATTATACAGAAGTATTAATGCAGAACAGAAAGTACTTCCTCAGAATTTGTTTTGCTCACATAAAGCATTTCACTTTGTTTGTGCTTATTCTTAACACTCTAAGGCATGAAGGTGTGTTGTTAGTTCTGAGGATGAATCAATCGCAGAACAAAAAGAAAATAAGTAATTGAGAATGGTGGGAAAGGAGAGTTTAGTGGACAAGGGGTTACAGCAGGGGTTAGGACAGACACAGCACCAAAATAAGAAAAACATCAGACAGACAAAGAGGAAGAAACCCCAGCAGGGAAGGATGAGTGTGAGAATAGGAAGATGGAAAGTAAAAAGAGGTGACACAGCTATTGAGTAAGCCAGAGGGTCAGTGGAGGTGAAGGAAAAAGAAACAACAGACTATAACAGATAAAGAAAGAGGAATTTACAGAGGGACAGACTTAAAATTGGGACCTCAAAAGTGAGGGGGAACAGAAAAAGGAGGAGTAGGAGGAGAAACAAGAGGACGGAGGACAGGAACAAGGACAAGTTGCGGATACAGAGACCGGGATGGAAAAAGGAGGAGATGAGGTTTAGAAGAAAACAAGTTGAAGAGAAAAAGTGTGTTTTCCAGTCAAGGAGGCTCCAGTTTGCCAACCACAAGCTTCGCCTCAGATTCCTTTGCCTCAAGCATAACAGCATCTTACATAATCGCTCCATACCAGCCCCGCCACCATAGAGGCCTAATCGCCCACACCCGAACCAGAAGCTAACGAACGTGTGTGTTTATTAAATGGCAACCCCTTTTCAGGTGTTTATTCTCAAATAGTCCTGATAGTGTCCAATACCTGGTGCTATCGATGCATTTCAGCCAGTACCAAAAAAAACAAACAACAACAACAAAGACAAACAAACAAACAAACAAAAATAGATTCAATATCCTAACCTACTCACAGCCCATAACAGAGAGCAAAGATAGTGTGTACACATCTGCAGCAAAAGGTCTAGTCCGTTCCTCATCCTGGCATCCATCCTGGCAGTGGCCAAACGTCTCCTTGTTTTTGCATGCTTCAGGTTTGATTATGACCAACCGCAACATCATCCACAAAACATACACCATCAAACAATCACACATCCAGGTGCGAGGACACAAGCTGTCCAGAGGTTCATCCTCTGGTGCTGACTACACTGCAGTTTTGACTGTTTAAGTGAGGTCCATCTGGAAGCCCTGAGAATCTAACAAAGTTTGTTTAAAATGTAGGAAGAGGATGCACTTATTTTGGTTGTGTAAAAATATCAAGAAGTGGGGTGCTAACTGCTATGTCACTCCCTGATGTGGCGTCTCTATGGTCAGGACATCAGTTTCTTCCAAAATCATATAACTTGATGTTGGGTTAAAACAATTGCATGGTTATGGTTAAGAAAACAAAGCAATGTTGACTTGATTGCATGAAGTCTCTACAGGTTAATTACTGGTCCCAGCTAAACTAGTCCTGCCTGGTCTTGTGTTTTATTGCCCATGAAGAAAAATACTACATCTACCACCTGTTTTGTAACACGCTAGCAGAAGATTATAGTAGGATGACAGACGTTGCCCACCCAGTTGACAAGTAGTCTGTTTCTGTTTCCTCATTCCCAAACTCTAAAACTGTTCCCTGACTGGAGAGCTGTAATGATGTAACGCCTGATTTACAGCGAGGTCATGTTTTTTCAATGATGGCGAGGCCTGCTGAGAAGTGCCAGAGCAAGCCAGTAATTCTGTTACTGTTGAACTTTGTTCCAGAGTGTATTTGGGCATGACGCCACAGCAGATCGTTAAATAATGGATTCTATGTGAGGTATGCCACATATTTATTGGGCCCTTTTGGACTGCTGGGTCCTCCACCCACTGAAGGAATCTTTTGTTTGTTAGGAGAGTCACACCCTTGGATACAAATCACTATCGCTTAATAGTATAAATGTTATCATTTCAAGATTGTTGGCAAATCAAAGTTGCAACAAGTGAATTATAATACAATGGGTCTTTGAAAGATTTATTGCTGTGCTTGCAGTCAGTAGTTCAGCCAGATATTTTAGAGTACATGCAATCCAGAATAGGGATGCAGTTAATGATTATATCATTATTCACTGATTGAATTTTTTGCTGATATTAATCAACTATATATTTGTATTAATCAATTATTTTTTAATTCATTAATCACTTATGTCCATTACAAATTCCCTGAGCCCAATGTAACGTCTTCAAATTGCTTGTTTTATCCGATCAACAGTCCAAACCCCAAAGAAATCACATTTAAGAAGCTGAAACCAGCAAATGTTTGGTGTTTTGCCTCAGCTTTGCTGAAATAAGTTCATGACTTGTTTTCTATGTCCCATAAAGGCACCATAGGCTTGAATCACATTTCTCCTTTTGTTTAGTTTCACTCATATTATGCCATATTGTATAAAGATGAGATTAAAAAGAAAATGTTTGCTGTACGTTCTCATTAACGTGTACCTCAGCGCACACACAGTATGCAGTTTTGTAACTGCAAAAACACGCTGAGCTGTTATGTCACACGGAACATATAAACACAGTGAAGACATACCTGCAGACAGACATGCAGACACAAAGAACACAGGTAGAGATTGTGACTTGGCAACACTGAGCACACAGTCACAAGCTTTCAGAGACACACAGAGGGCCCCATACATGTATATATGTATGCTTTCACATGCACGCATGGGTCAACAGAGACACAGAAACAGGAACACACACTCTTTAAATTAAATAGCTCTCTGGAGCGTGAGGGCATGTCTACATATGTCTCTCTCAAACACTGAATCAATGGTTCTTTCTTTTTGTGTCTTTCTCTGTTTTACACTGTCATCTGTCTCTTTCTCTCGTTTACCTTAATCGCTTTTTCAGGGTGTAATTATTCAGCTGAAATTTGACTCCAGCAAAAATCAGTCAGTTAATTTTTTGTACCATAAGTCTTGCATTGTGTTGTATTCATGTGTATGTTGAAAAAGTCCAACATCTATGACCTCAAGACTGGCTTCTTAACAGTTCACTCACTAAGAAAATTCAAGGCATTATAACAAAAATAAACATTACATAAACTGTTACATAGACAGTTTTGCAGTTTGGTAAATCATTGAGCAATGCTGGATATTGCACTTGGTGACTTCAGTTCAAGCACAACTGAAGCCATAGCTCACCTCTTCCTCTTCTTTCTCTCTGCAGAGCCTGGTCAGCAGAAGTCTTTTAAGAGAAAGAGGTCTCTGATCAACTGGCCTTTCTGGAGAGGCTCCAACACACAGCTGGATGGCCAGCCCCTGTCTCCGACCTCTCTCTCTCCCACTCATGGACGGCTGTTCGGACGACCCCTGAGCTCCATCTGCTCTCCAGACCACGGCCTGCCCAAGCCTGTCATGGTGAGCCTCAGTGGAGGTCATGTACACCAGCAGGAGGGGTCAGGACCCTGTTTAGAAAGGGGTGGGGGTGGGGATGGGGGGCCAACAGTGTATATAGTAGCTGGGGAAGGGGAGATTCACTGGCAAGAGAAAGTAGGTACATTTTTAGATTGTACATTTTTTGGCGCTTTTGTCTGATATACTGTAGCTCTATCACTATTGTTATTATTCTGTCATTAATGAGACTCACCACCTATTCATATTAGACTGTGCTGTATGCCTCAGATAAGTGCTTTAAGTTACAGAAAGAAATCACTGACGCACTTGAATTACTAGAGAAGTGAAACCCCATCTGTTGAGTAAACAATTCAGTCTTTACACTCTGAAAAAAATGTTTCCTCTGTGTTTACATGGTGCTCCAAAGATCCCTTCTAGAGAGGCCAGACTAGATCTACATTAAACCTTTTGAATTTCAACCAGTTAATTGGTCTCTGGAGTCATAATACTTATCAGTGTAAATATTCTTACAATTCCAACCCTAATCTACATGAAAAATCACTGTGTGTGTGTGTGTGTGTGTGTGATGTCCAGTTCCCCTTGTCTTTGTAAACGATGAAAACTCACTGCAGATATTTCAGACAGATTAATCTTGCCTGCCCCGATGAACCAAAAATAAATCAAGCAGACAGGGACTATGATTGAAAACAAACCTCTGTTCCATTCAGAATATTGATCTGAAGAGATTTTCTGTGTGTAACTTTTCATTTCCTGTCCCCCCCAGGACATGTTGGTGTTCCTGTACCTGGAGGGGCCCTACACCAGGGGCGTCTTCAGGCGGTCAGCTGGGGCCAAAGCCTGCCGGGAGCTTCGAGACAGACTGGACAGTGGGACTGAGGACCCAGAGATCTCACACCAGTCTGTGTTCATTATTGCTGCTGTCCTCAAGGTAACACACACACTCACACTCACACACACACACACACACACACACACACACACACACACACTCTGCTCTGGCTCACTTGTTTGAAACCAGACAACAGAAAGCAGGAGCGACTGATGTGCTTCCAAAGTCACATAAGTCCAGACAGGATAATCTGTCTCTGCACAGCCAGGCAAGCTGCCAGTCACACACACAAGGTACAGCATTGTTCAACATCCAGGCCAAACAGTCACTGCAGCATCGGGCACTGAGGGAGCAGCTGAGGTGGTTTGGGGTTTTTTACACTGCTGATTCATCTTGCTTCTTTGTTGTTTTGTTTTACCTGTTTTCTTCACAGTGGGCAAGGATTGTGCACCACCTGGGACAAAACCAAAATTATTAGTCAGTTGGTCCATTGATGCTATATCTAATATAATAAGTAAAGAATTCCCATTCACGATTGGCTATGTATTGGCATCTTTGCTCTTACTTCCCATTTGTCTCATTATACTCTTTTGATAGTGTAGTATATCATGTACCAGATGACCAAATTTCTGTGGCACTAATTATTTAATTATTTTAATATATTAGAACAAGATTTTTTCATTTTTATTAAAGTGAAAGTTCAAAACTTTTGCTGGATATGTATGTAAGATAAGAGGTGTATGTCTGCAATTTCATGGAATTACTTGTAGGATGTAGCATGTAGGAAATTTGATATCCAAGAGAGGCCATAGCACAAAGGCCTAAATAGAACACAAGAAACCAAGACCTCAGTTAAACAAATCTTAAGTCTGACAACTAAGAATCAAATGATCAAACAATTAAATTAAATCAATATTAACAATACATTATAATTATTTTATAAAGAAAATAATCATAAGCTGTAAGACATGTTTGAACTTGTCTGATTTAAAAAATCAGTGTAATTTAATTCATTTCTATCATTTTGCATAAAGGACTTCCTACGAAATATCCCAGGCAGCGTGTTGTGTGTGGATCTGTATGACCAGTGGATGGATGCGATGGAGGGGGAAGGAGGGAAGGAGAGGACACAAGCTGTCCAGAGGTAGGAACGCTCTCTTCAAATCTGATTTAATGCCAAAATCCTGCTGTTAACTTAACTGCTGTCTCTGTCTCACAAGCCAACACACAGACACAAATCGCACAGACTCTCATTATGCAGCTGGGAGACAAATTAAAGGAAAGACCTGAATAAATGAGCCCCAACACCTTACTGTGGTACTTTGTTGGTTTTTCCTTTAATTACACACTGTTTATGTCTAGAAAGAAAAAGATGGAGAGAGAGGGGGCATTGCCATCAGATCCAAAAGCAACAAGCTGAATTCTTTTTGCTTTTATAAAATAAAAATCAAGTAATGTGAAAGCAACAATGAAAATGTTAGTGGAGAAATTCCTATTGAGCCTGAGATCAGTAAATACGATAGTAACACACACACACACTGAGAACAAGACGTTTTTTGGTGGTTGTTGTAGTCATTTATCATCCTTCCATTTGTTCTATCTTTTCTTTCTTCTTTTTCTCCATCACTCTCTCTCAGTTTGCTCCACCTCCTGCCGAGTGACAACCTGCTTCTGCTGCGACATGTGATTGCCATACTGCACTGTATCCAAGGCAACGCCCATGACAACCAGATGAATGCCTTCAACCTGTCTGTCTGCATCGCTCCCAGCATGCTTTGGGCTCCGGCGCCAAAGACCCCCGAGATGGAGGGGGAGGGCACCAAGAAGGTGAGGATGAACACACATGCACACAAAATATGGAGATATATCTCTAGATATATAAAGATATCCCTAAGATATCAAATGAGAATTAGTGAGCTTTGGAGATGCTGCTAGGCAGATTCATTTACCACAGACAGAGCCAGACTAGCTATTCCCCTTTTTTCTGGTCTTTTTGCTAAACTAAGCTAACTGACAGCTGGCTCCAGGTTCGTATTGAATGTATACCAGACTGGCGTCAGTCTTCTCATCTAACTCCTAGCAAGAGAGTAAATACATGTATTTTCTAAAATGTCAAACTGAACAACACTCTGAATACACTGAACTGCTACAGGACTGTGTATGTGTACATTAGTTTGCCGAGACAGTGTGCAAACTCACATTTAACATTTCAGTCGAATAACAGAGGCAAACTGCTTTAGCACGATTGTGTATATATGAAGCACATGTGAGCAGACAGACAGGTGAGAGATTGACAGACAGATAAGAAACTGCCCATATGCTCACACTTATACATACTGTATGTGCACATGCATGTTAACATGCACACACTACCTCTGTTAGCCTGAAAACCATTTGTCAGTAGACTGAAGGTTTCCCTGCGGATGTGACCTTTGAGCAGGAGCTGACCCACTAACACGCAGCTGTAACACACACACACACTAAACCAGTCTAACACGCACACACTCAGTCACGTTCACATGTCATCACTGACAATCAGCTAAAATCACAACATTCTTACTGTCTGCTGAGCTTGAAATCCTAGAACTTAGAGGAAAGCTTCACAGTTTCATGCTGACTTACTCCTAAGCACGCAGGAAAACATATGTATCTAGTTTATCACTTATGGAATTATGTCACCGTTAAAGGGTAATGAGAAATGAGTACAACAACAGTTAGTAGTAGTTTGAGTTTGTAGTGATCGTCGTGTGAATCATTTCTGACACAAAATTTCTCTTAACTGTTTTTTTGTGAAAGTTAACCTAATAGTGAGGCAACATTACTGACTCTTTCTCCTCTCATATCTTGGTCAGCCAGGCTAACCTGAAATGATTTAATTCCACAGCAGTAGCCAGAGCCCACAGAGGAAGCCCACCATAGCCCATCATATAGTCACTAAGACATAAAGCATACAAAGCTTTTGGATTTGTGGTCTATTTGGAACATTACAGTTATTGAGTTACATACAATCTCTGTGGGTGGCTGGTTTGCTTATCTTTTCAAATGTATGTGTGTGTGTGTGTGTGTGTGTGTGTGTGTGTGTGTGTGTGTGTGTCACAAAAAACACAACTTTTTGACAGCTGATTGGAACTGATATCACAAAGCTATTTGGGTCACAATGTCATGAAATGAAGAGAGCAGTAGCTACAGTACAACTACACACTAGTTTGAGCGCACCATTATATCCAATCTAATCAATGTTAAAATGTTCATTAGGCAGTGTGAATAAGTGTGTGTGTGTGTGTGCCATTAAATGTGTGAGTTTAATTTGTGTTGACATAGACACTTTGGAAAGGAAACTGCATGTTTGCTAAAGTTTGGCTGCTTCCCCGAGGAGCTGCTTCAACAAATGAAGTTCTGCATAAACAGAATTACACCTTCATCCAACTGTACAACAATGAAAAATTGTCAGCAGCTGCAGTGAAGCAAAGAAAAGTCACAGAGTCCATCCTATAACTTGCTTGTCATGCTTCATCCTGTAGGTGTGTGAGCTGGTCCACTTCCTCATAGAGAACTGCAGCAGCGTCCTGGGAGAAGACATCACCTTGCTGTTCAGAAACTTCAGCCAGAAGAGCAACAGCAGTGACAATGGATCAGGTAAATAAAGAGGAGAGGAGAGAAGACATAAAATCCACTTGAGTATATGGTAAAGTATAAGCATATGGCATATAAAATGAAACAGAAAATAAACAGAATACAGATAGTTTGATTGAGTTGTTTTGAAGATGGAGGCCAAGTCTGTGGATTTGGCTTACACTCAGAGTTCCCAGTTCTCTTCTATTATTAAACCACTGAAATGTCATGGACAGTCTCCATCACATCATTTATATCAGCTCATAATCCCTAACAATGACATTACTCATTCATCTCTGTTACATAAACTTGTGGAGATTAAGGGGTTGAGAAGGGCTGAGTCAGTAACATAACAGGGATATTTTGTGTGCAAAATCTTCAACAAAAGCAACATTAACTTGTACAAATCTGAGCATTCTACATTATTTTCTACCTGATCAACAATTAGATTTTTTAAATCACACTGACAATTAAGACATTTTTAAAAATCCCTCAATGTAATGAGCATAAATTGTTAATTGAGATTGTACATAAAACTGCCATTTTTGCAATTTTTAAAATCAGTTCTTATAATACATGCAATGAACATGCACAACTAAGTCTGTAAATCAAAGATATGCCCACAGAATATCTCCTTGTAGCTGTCACATTAATTATGAAGGTCACAGTCAAGGTCAAAGTCTTAATCAAAGAATGTGTGATTGTGTGTGTGGCTGAACAACAGATCCTTGCTTTGTTTTTTGAAAGTGTACTAACAATGCTTCAAAATCTAACAAGGTGGTTTAAGTAGAGTGAGACTTGCTCACCATGTGTGTGTATGTATGAGGCTGAATGGCCGAGGCTCTTTCAAGCCTGTTGATTGGGGTCAGCAGATCGACCTGCTGTAATTTCAGTGATTGCCAGGGTCATAGGCGCTGATTAACACAGCACTGAATCTCCTCATTCATAAATACCACCAACTTTCTTCCTCGCTCTATAAATAACCAGCTGAGGTCAAGGAGCACACAGCAGGATGGCGCTTTGTCCTCTGTTGTCTTTGTCTCCAGCAGTGAACTGTGACTTTGTTCATTCAGCCCAGGGGTCAAGATTCGATCTTAACTTCTCTCAGACTGCTCTCACTTTTTGAGCTTTGTGGATGGAGTTTCTACTAGCACAAAGCAACAGAATTTGGAATATGGATTTGCTGCTTTCATTGCATTTTGCTCTAGGTTGCTGTGTAAATAAATTAAGTTTGGTATTCTTCACTGTGGACTGCTAATTTTGGTAGCTAGTGGGTGGAGAAACTAAATTGCAGGAATCTTGTTTGAAAGAGGATGTCTGCAAAAGCTTTATAATTGAAGGGCTACTTCACCATTACAGGAAGACTGACGAGGAAAGTCTTTTTTGCTAAATTATTGTGTTTTTCTGTGTATTTTTGTATTATATTATATTGATCTAAATTTTCAAACAATTCCACAGTTTACCACTTGCTTAACCATGTCTCATAATAATATTATTTCTCTCTTCTTTCTTTTTGCTTCATCTTCCTTTATCACCCACTCTTTCTATCCTTCTCTTCCAAGATGTGTCATCCTTCCAGATGAACGACTCGTCCTATGACAGTCTGGAGAATGAGCTGAATGATGACCCTGAGTCTCCCTACCAGGAGCAACTGCCTCTCCGTGACAAAGACAAGCCGGACAGCCGCAGCCGTGACTCCGTCATTACTCTCAGTGACTGCGACCCTGATCCCGACCCTGAGGCCGACCTCCTACTGCAGCTCCCCCCGCTGGCCAGACCAAGGAGGTTCAGTCCCGCAGTTCGACAGCCCCGCACCCGCCAGGCCAATGGCCTGTTGCAGGGTCCCAGGAGGCTGAGGAGGAGTTCAGAGCCTGCCTTGGCCCTGGCAAGCACACCACCACCAGGCGCAGTGACAGCTCATGCTAACCATCACCTGCCAGTAAGGAAGGCAAGTTATGATGCTGCCATGGAAGGGGAAGGAGAGGAGGACGAGGATGAGGTGTTTCTGGAGCAGGGGCTGAATGGGCTACAACTGAAGGAAGAGGGAGAGAGTGGATGTGAGAAGGGAGGAGCCAAAGTCCAGAATGGTGGGTGGAGGAAGGTAAAGCATTCCCCTCCACCTCCATTGCGACTGGATGCCAGCTGTTCCAGTCTGTCATCACCAGCAACCTCACCCACAGGCTCCTCCCTCAGCTCTTTAGACTCCGCCTTCTCACAGTATTCTACTGACTATGCCACCAATGGAGTGATGCCATTGGCCGAACCTGCTCCTCTCTCCCCTCTCTATCCTGGACGGCCACAGCTGTCACCCAGGGGCTCCCCACCTCAGAGGGAAGCCACGCCCCATTTTCCACAGCCCACTCAGCCCCCACGGACCAGCCAAACCACCTCCCACCCCCATGGCCTCCATCCTAACACATGGCTCAAGAGAGACCGCCGCCTGTCACTAAAGCAGCCTGATAATGGACACACAGAAGAGGACTTGCCTGTGGTAAATGGGAAAACCCACCCAACCAGTAATGGCTACTCTGTCGGTGCCCAGGAGACCGTGGTCATGAATCGAAACTGCCAACGGAGATCCAGCAGCCCTCCATCCTACCAGCAGGCTCTGCTGCAGCTGCAGCGCAGCCGCTCCCCTTTCTACAAAGGGACAGAGAAACCCCTGACAGTCAGAGAGCTGAGGCAGCTCCACGACCACACCTGTACCTACAGACCCCCAATCTCAGCCTCTCATAACAACCCCAAACCACCCACTGGAAGTGAAGTCACACAAACGCTGGCTGGAAATGAGTGTGTGCAGCCCCCACAGGGTGTTTTCTATGGACAGAGCTCCACCACTCTGGTCCTTCAGAGGCAAAAGTCTCACTCTCTAACTCTGGCCATAGAGGGACACAGAGGGAGAAAGACCCTTCCCCTCCCTCGCCGAGCATCTGAACCTTCCAAGGTCACTGCAAACTCTAACCTCTCCTCCAGCCACACCCTGGACAGACATCGCATTTCTAAGGGTCAGACCAAAGATGGCGGCCTGAGAGTGTCAGATGTGGAGCCCAACCACACTGAACCACGCTTCTGCCTGTCTCCCTCTGCCACCAGGGCTGTAAGGGACTACTTTTCCTCGCAGGATCAGGAGGATGCAGATGCCTGCTTGCGGAGGAGTCAGGAGGTGGCTCTAGCTATTGTCCAGGGGAAGAGGGAGTGGCAGAGCAGGCGGTGCAGTGACCCACGAGTGGACGACTTTGAACAGCTTTTTTTTGCAGAAGAGTCTTACGTGTAAATATGAACATTGTACAGGCAAACTGTGTATGAAAGATTGATATGTTCACCTGTATACAACTGTTGTCATTACTGATGTGATTTTATTTCTCCATAGACACCTTTTTCCTTCTGGCAGCAGTATTTAGCCCAATACAGAAAGGTGTTGCAGTTTACTGTAATGGTACATCCAAGGTTTAAAATTGTAAAAGGTACAGATGCTCTTCCTGCTTCAGTGGTTCTCCTTATGGG
Organism: Lates japonicus; assembly: GCA_033238685.1. Taxonomy (NCBI): domain Eukaryota; kingdom Metazoa; phylum Chordata; class Actinopteri; family Centropomidae; genus Lates; species Lates japonicus. The sequence continues at coordinate 1,110,923 of BRZM01000083.1, read as the reverse complement.
CAGTACACTGAAAAGTTTGAAGTTGTTGGTTATAATCAATAATATATTACAAAAGAAGTTTAAAAGTGTTTCCATGTATTTGACAATGACATAACCTTATAGCATTACAGATGGGATCCTCAAAAAATATTAGTAGTGTTGCATGATTCAGTGAATTTAAAGATGTATAAACAGTCAGTTTAACTGTACATCTGGATCTGTAAACAGTCATTAAAGCTGCCTTTAAAATGGGTCAGCATTACAGCCCTCTAAAAAAAATTTTTTCTCTGGCAGTGGGTCCTTGTTTTACCATCAGTTTTGTCGATGCACATGAAGAAATAATGAAGGAAGAAGAGATATTCAGAAATGAAAAAGAAAGGACCAGGAAGTCTTATCTCAAAAGTTCTTAGTCCATGACACATTTTTGTAGTCAGCTTTAAGAGTGAGAATGTTTTATATATTGTAGTTAAACTAAATTTGTATTAACATTAAGACAATACTGTACATTAGCATACTTGTGAGCAGTGAAGTTCACAAGTATGCTAATGAACAGAAACATACCAAGGACACAAGCAGGGGTAACAGGCATTTTAGGGGCTACAAAAGTTGGCACAACAACTGTTTGCAATGCTGCTCTTTGTAGCAGTAATGACAACAATATGGTCAAGATGACTGCTATGACTTAAAGCAAATACTATGAACATGCCTTCAGTTCTATCTGCAACACCTGTGATGTTTGCTGTAGTGCCAGAGGAGGAAATGACAGATGTCCCCACTGTAAATACTTGTAACTTAAGAAAACAATACATCTTACCACCTATTTTAATGGAGATTGTACCTTTTATGACCTGTTGCATCTGTTAAGTGAGCTATTACTCTCCAGCGAAGTGTTTATCCACCTGAATCAGTGAATCAATAGGGTCGGTATTTATTCATATGAGCCGAGTTTCTAGACACACAGCACACAGTGTTGTACTCTGTAGCTCTGGTTTATATCTCTGTGACCTGGGAGGGATAGGAGGTGGGGTGGAAGAAGAAAAACTGTTGTGCACGTATGCTTGTGTGAAAGAAAGTCAGAGTGCTGCTGAATATAATGTGATCATTGACAGCCAGTCCTGGGCAGGAATGTGAGAAAAATGTGCCACTGAGGGAGAAATCTCCTTTATCTTGCTTTTATAGCACTTCATTCAAACCCTTTTAGTCTCTCAAGAATGTCAAGGACACAGCCTGTTGTGTGTGTGTGTGTGTGTGTGTCTGTGGGTGTGCTGAGTTGAATGCAACATTGAAAAACAGTTTTTCCAGCTGTTGTATGTTTATCCATAATAATATTATTTTTGTTCCAGTGTTCATGTCATTGCAGTGCTGATTTCTTAGGTGACACTTTACAATAAATGACCTTATTTCACTGTGCATTAATGTACTGCAAAGTATGTAAATACATACCCGTAGATAATATATTCTTAGCGCAATATAAGAGCAGTTTTCATGAGTATTAACACAGTGTTATTATTAATTTAATTTCTCCACAGGTTCACACACTGGAATAAGGCCATTGTCATGTTGAGTGTTGCCATTTTAATTGTATCAAAATGTACTTTATCCTGTATTATTAATATTGTAGTTCTTATCTCCATTACAGTGAATTGTGTTCAACGTGCATAGCTCTGCATATTTATGATACAGAAATATATAAATATATATAAATATATTATCTTGTTCCTTTGGTATTGTTGTGTGAGAAAATCATGTGTATTTTTGTACATGCCAATTCTGCTGCTGCTGTCTCTATAGAAAGTATATTTGCTACAAAATGCACCATTTGTATATTATGTACATCTGATGTCCATTGCTCACGAGAACAAAACATTGATTTTAATAAATGTTGCTCTTGTGAAATTACTTTGCAGATTGACTGTGGATTTGTTCTTAAGTGTGGCTACTTTAAATATAAAAGTTTAGCTGTTTCTGGATTGTAGTTTAGGCAGAGACACATATGTTAAGGAATTTAACATTTATAGCAAATGATTCTACAGTTAAATATGGAAGAAGACTCTGGCCTTTGAGAAAAAATCCCTAAAGAATCCAAACATGAACAACAGTTCAGTGATGGATCACCCCTTAACAAACACATACATGAACATTAGGTTTTAATAAAGTCATCAGTACTTAAAACTCTGATGCTTAAAGAGCAAATGCAGCAGCAAACATTGTTGTCATATCAGCAGACTAATATTAAGAGATGTCACATTATCATTTCTGACTATACATCTGTATCCACATGAGTGGATGTTACTTGTCAGCTGGTAGCCAAGTAGCCAATGAATGAGCCACTGATGGTGAATGAAACAGCTGATGCTGGGGTGACAGCTGATGTTGATGCTGGGGTGAACAACATGCTAAAATTATAAAGGCATGTAGGAGCATACAAGAGTGAATTTCAATGTGAAATGTTATTTGTCTCAAAATAAATATCTACAAACACTTCAAATAAAATAATATTCTACAGAGCCCAGAGTGGTCAAACATTTTTTCTAAAGGTGTGAATGAAGTAGTAAAACATGCGAATGTGGGAACAAATTGTATTTCATGTGCACGGATTGTATTTTGTGTGCTCAGTTTTGATTAATTACCGTTTCGTACACACGTTTAGAAAAAACAAAAAAAATGATGTGACCACCCCGGGCTCCATACTATAGGTCTGAAAGATAAGAACATTTATGAGTCATTGACAGTACTGTAGGAAACTCAGTTTGGTAAACATGAGAAAACTCATCATGCACTTTATAACTAAACAATGTAACTGCTATACCTCACCAAAAACATATAACTTTATGACATACATTTTCTTTATCTGCATGTTCCAACATTTTTCTGAAATAAAATAATACAATATTTACACCTTTAAATCTCTATTAGAATTTAAAATAAATGTGTTTGTCTGAACAATGTTTGGTTGCACATGTTGTTAAGACTGAAAAAAAATTAGAGGATTGCATAATCATCACTGAGGCCCATGAAATTATTTATGAACAAAGAATGCTGTGCAGTCCCCTTTTGACCACAGTCTGAAGCATCAAGGTTTGTTTAAGCCCTTTGAGTTATGAGTGCAAACCTGATATGAGTATTTACTGCAAGGGAACTAATACAAGACCCAACTGCAGCTTTGTAATTGTTTCTCTAACCTTAATTTATAATCTTTTCAACAAGAAACATTAGCTGTCAGGGTTAAATTTATTTAAAAAACTATCTGAGATGTCAGAGCCAGCAAAAATATAGACAGAATCATCAAAAGCCTTCAGATTTATACAATGGTGTATCTTATTTTGTTCATATCTCCAATCAGTACATGACACTAAGACATACATATTATTTACTGATGTGGCTCCACTGGTCTGATTTTCCTCAGGGAGGCCAGTTGCTGAGCAGTTTAGGTGATGTCATCCAACCACAACTTTGTTGCATAATGGGATCGCCCAATAACACCCTAAATTCACAGTTGACAGGCTTCTTAACAAGTTTGTGCTTTGGTGTTTGCGCTTCATCAGATGGATCCGGTGTGGCAGAACAGGAAGGGTGTGTGTTAGAGAGTTTTCTTTTCTTTAACTTTTCTCATATATTAACTTTTCTCATATGTGTTGTTAAAAAGCTGGTGATTTTAGTCTGCCTCTTGCCACAGTATTTGTAGGATAAGTCACAGACATATTGTCCCCTTGAGGACCTGTGACTGACCAAGCAATACTTCACCAGAGAAAAGAATGCGGTAGAAAATTGGAACAGAAAAATCTAGTAATGTATCACCTTTCTACATACTAGAATAATAAATCTGCTCATGTCATTTCCTCTTTCGAAATATGGGTATTTTAGCTTTTGGAGTTGTTTAGGAATCTTGGTTTCTTGCTCCAAACATCAGGAAAGGGTTAGGGTTAGAAATGTTGACATGAATATACTGTAGATGGGAGGTCTCAGTAAACACTGAGGCTGCATTTGATTAGAAAAGGTGTCACCTCCCCAGTGGCAAGACATTTCATGGACTTTGGACATAAAGTTGAAGATCTGAAATGACAACATTGAAATGAGACACGGAGATGGTGACCCTGCTTCTGGATATACACCCTTAAATCTTTACATCCTGAATGAAGAGTACAATACAGTGGTCTGCCTGTCATTTTTGTCTTTGAACTACCTGTAGTGCTGCTAGGCCCTGTCAACCTCAAGTCAAGTCAAATTTTATTTATATAGCACCAATTCACAACAGAAGTTATCTCGAGGCACTGTACATATAGAGCAGTCTAGGTCTAGACCGTACTCTTTATCTTATAAAATTTACAGAGAAAACCCAACAGATCCCACCATGAACAAGTACTAGGTATCAAGCATACGGCAGGGCAGGACTCCAAATGCAGAACTCAGACACAATCAAAGTTCAGGTTCTTTATTACAAGCAAAAGTCCAGTACACGAGTAGGCAGTCCGATGAGGCAACAGTATCCAAAGGGAACAGGCAAAAATCCAAAATCAGGTAAACAGGCAACAGTCAGGAACACAAGAAGTCAAAAACAGGAAACAACGCTGGAAAGCTGACACGAGGGACAATCTGGCAACTGACAAGAGGAAGAGACGCTGACTAAATACACCTAGACAAGGAGATAACGACACACAGGTGAAACACATAAGGGCGGGGACAGTAATCAAGACAAGGAAGTAAAGAGAACTGGAGTAACCAAGGGACAGGAAACAGGAAGACAAGACAAAAATACCAAAATAAAACAGGAAACATTCAAACCCTGACACTAGGCGACTATGGCAAGGAAAAACTTCCTTTTAAGAGGCAGAAACCTCAAGCAGAACCGGACTCAAGGTGGGCGGCCATCTGCCTCGACCGGTTGGGTTAAGACAGAGGGGTGGGGGTGGGGGTAGGGTAAGAGAAGTATTACTCTTTTCATAGCCAATTGCCTTAATAAAAACATTGATACATTTGTCATAGTACTATCAATTGTATAAGGTATGGAATGTTGGGTGCAGAGGACAGCAGAGTAGATTTTTAATTTCCCTGAAAGTTTGCTTTAGAGACAGTTGTCCTATATATATATATATATTTCACTAACAAAGGCCACGGCAATAAAGATATGGGTTAACATGATTTATTACATGATATGGAAGGAGGTGAGCCATGATAATGTAGGAGGGATGGATTGAGGTTTCAAAGGGAGGTTTGCGGTCTGAAAGGATGGAGGGATGAGGGTAAGGGTTGAGGTGAAGGGAATGGGATGAAGGGATGAGGGTCTAGGGAGAGGGGGTGTATTGTGGATGGATGGATGATGAGAAGGTTGATGGATCATGTTCGATAGAGATGGGAGATCATTCGGAACTGGGGAGTTCAGACTGGGGGAAATGTCTCTTCATGCTGGGATGAATAGGAAACTTCCACCAAAAGGAATTTATAGTTAAGGCAGTCTCAGTCTCTGAGATAAACAAAAGGTCTTGGATTTGCATAGTTGTATATGGGTCCGTATGGTCATGGGTATGAATTGAGTTGAAAGAGGAAAATAGGATGAGGAAAACCACACTAGTTGGTTTTGCTGGATTTGAGATGGAAGATGAGTGTCAGCAGAATAGATGGAAATGTCAGGCATTGTTGCATGTCAAGATGGAGGGCTGTTCGGAGAAGAAGGAGTGAACTCGGAACAGGGTAAGTCTGAGAAAACCAGAAGGAACGTTGGTTCCAGGACTTTGTCTAGGACTGGAGACAGGCAGCCTGAGCAGGGGATTCTGACACAGCAGGCAAAGAAGTGAGGGGAAACTGTTTTGGCATGGAATGTGGTTTGGCCTGACAGAGACCTTTGATTAACATGCTTCTGTCTGAGTGAGATGAGGCTGGACACATAGCCCCCGTCAACAAGTTTTAAGTTAATTCCACTAATGTAGGGCAGAATAGTGAAAGATTTAATCTTGAGGATGGAATAGCGAATGTGATGAAGCTGGACAGAGTCAAGTACCAATTGTCCAGATGATGCAATAGTCCTTTGTTGATGATATCGACGACAGCGCTGTTGTCAGAGTAGATGGTGATGTCTTCTTAGACCGTTTATGCCCCCAAAGGATGGCTGCTATAATGACTGGGTACATTTTGCAGATGGTGGAGGTAAGCGTGACAGATGAGAATTCTGTAATAGTTGCCAAAGCTGATGGAGAGGGCTGTTTTCAGAACAACTGGATGTCATTTGGCCTAGTGACGTGGTCATCTTAAAAGAAGTAGGTGCAGTTCAAGGAGGAGAGGAGCTGGTGACGACATGCCGTGACGTCATCAGCGTAGCTGCAGACTGAATACCCTGAATAACTGGAAAAGTTTGTGTCGGCGTGATGAAACGAGATGTCTCGCTTGCTGAGTGTCTCAGGCAAAAAACTGTCTGCTCAGAAATGTTTGGAGCTGTGGGACAGTCGGAGTGTAGATGGGATGAATTGGGGTCGTGGAGACTTCACCTGCCAAGTGCCTGGATTTCTAACGGGTCAGGCGGGATTTTTTCTTGAGGCTGTTGATGTGCGGAGGCTGACCACGTTTGAAGCTGTCAGAGGGAGAAAGCCGAGAGAGCTGGGCAACCGAGGTTGCTGATGAGTAATGATGGGACCTTTGAAGCCAAGGCTTCAAGGTGAGTATGAAGGGGCGTGTCAGGTGAAGCCCCATCTTGAGGCTTGTATCGTTTTGCAGAACCATGTGACCTATGACAACCAAGGCCTTGGTTTTACGTGGTATATGTCACCGTTTTGTTTTGAGTATCGATTTTTGGTTAATAGTAAACATACGGCACTAAATGGGTTGTCGCAAGTATTTGTTTGGTTCGTGCATTGTCAGTGTTGCAGAGTTGTAGTAGGTAAGGTTGCCAGAATATTCGTTATTATAGTTATTATAGTTCTTGTTCTGTTTTAGACAAATCCCCCAACTCGCACTGTGTCGCCCCAAGCACCACTGTCATCACGTGAATTATCTTCATTAATCTTCATGAATATATATATATAAATTCCTGAAGTTTCTAAGGCTAAGTTTCTAAGTCCTCTCCTTCTCCTAACGCCCATCAGTAATGATGGCCAAATGAAGCTTCCTGAAGCTGTGAGGCACTAGGCCAAGGCACTAAGGCACTTTTCATTAAGACAGAGACAATTCTATATATATATATATATATATATATATATATATATAACAACTAGAACTCACTATGTATATAAAGAATAAAGGGGGTCTGCAAGAGAGTCTGAGTTTTCTGTGTAGTTGTAACTTGATACAAGTGACAAATTCTTGGCTAACCTGCTGTTTTAACTCTCTATTTTGGAGCAATGATATGAAATATCTTGGCTCACCTTTAATTTTTGGCAACAGATTACTTCTCATGAGTGGAAATGACTACAAGCTGTGAGGATTTACAGAATAATTGCAACCAAACACAAAGCACTATACACATTTTTTTTTGCTTCAGAAATAATAGAAAGTTTGTCAGCTTCTGTTTTTCAGTGGAAATAACTAAATTAACCAAGTGACTGTCTTCAGTTGTAGATTTGTTTGTGGTCTAGTTATGTTATAACTCAAGTTTTGTAATAAAATTTGTAATAAAATGTATTTGTTTTTTTAGTCCTCTTGGAGGACCAGATTGGTGGAGTTAGACAAGGTCCAAAGGTGTCTAGATATGTGAGAAACTCCCCTTAAGGTAAACACCTGAAACTAACCATAAAAAAAACATCTATGTACTGATGCGCATGCCTCAGGTCTAACAAACTCAGGCATGTCAAAGAAAAGCCAACAGACATGTTAGATTTCATGGCATGTAACAACCAGCCATAAGACAGATGACAACAGGAATCCTCTGGAGAAAGGAACAAACTGAACCAGAAATGTCAAGACGCCTTTTGAACTGTTTTCTGCCGACAGTGTGTAATGTTAGAGGTGAATCTCTCTGTGTCCCCTGAGACCTGGAAGATGATATAAGTAGGGAGGGGAACAGAGCCCTCTGGTATTTATAGCTCAACATACCAGGTATAGGTGTTTTACCTGGAAAAATCACAACAGGAGACAGGAGATCAGTAATGGTTTTAATCAGTGAAACTGAGTTGTGAGTTACAAATGATGGAGAAAAATAATTTTAATTTGGTATGTATTGTTGGCCTATTACACAGGTGTTAAAAGCTTCTGTTCAGTAAGAATGTAAAGAGAAGATTATCTCACCACAACACTAAACAATGCAAATTCTCATTAATCAAATTATTAGAGGAAGTAAACAATAGAAGGTGCTTTATACTGTAATTTACAAAGATGAAGCACAATATAAAAGCTAGTCTGTAATAAAATGAAATCATAAGTGAGGACATTTATATCCACCAAATGGCAGGTACTATAATCAAAGCCTCTCCAGATCTGTTGTTGAGCTGAGTCAATCAGTTTCTGAATCTCTTAACTTCACACTGACCCACAGAGACAATCACATCTGCAGCAGCTGTGGGATAACATACAGCTGTTTCAGCCTGGTTCCTGCTCTGGTTCCCATTCTGCGTTGGTCCAGCAGAAAATAGAGCAAATCACACTAGGGTGAGAGGTTCATTTCCCACTGGGGAAACTGCACTGTAGACGAATGCCATGTGCTTTTGATAAACTGTGAGATACTGATACTGAGAAACGGTCTCTTATTATGTGCTGGGTTTGTAGAGTAGGTCAGCAGCTGAGCCTTCATTCTGACAAAGATCCACATTCCACCTCAGTATTGTATCAGCCTACATTGTGCTCTTATCTATTCTGCACCAAAATTATATGAAAACTTTGTAGCTTGCTCCTTTGCAGAGGACAGCAGTTGCAGGAAGTGTAGATTCTTAGAAGTAACCATGGATTCCAAAGCAAAAACAAAAAAATTTGTGATGCTGCTCTGTTTGAAGCACATTTTCCTTATGTCTGCATGGGTTTTTTGTTGTTAAAGGACAGATGAATGTTGAGCCCAAAATGATGCATTATTTCCTTATGTTTATTTCCCCGTCAGTCTTTTGTCTGAAGGCATGTGTTGCTGGCTTTACAGGTGCATTCTTAAACCCCCAGCTGTCCTCCTGGAAACAGAAAAGTTTGCTTTTTCAGAGGGATGATAAGGGAAAAGCTTGGCTTCTCTGCAAGCTTCCTCTGCCAATGTGTAGCTCTCTGTGCCATGAGGTCACATCTGATATGATCTATCCCACTCATGAATTTCAGTCAAAACAGCAATTAGCCACGTTTTCCTCCCTACGCTGTACTGTTGACCCACTCTGAAAAACATGTAACTCCCTGCACAGGAACCCTGTTGATATTCCCACATATTGTTTTTCTGACACACTTTTCCGCAGATTTGGTGCTGTTATGTTGCAGTGAAAAGCAGGCATGAGTCAAGTCCCCCTCTAAGCCCCACAGGACCCTGCATCTGGACCCAACAAAAACAGTCTATTACAAAATAATGGCACTAAGAGAGGAATATCTCTGTGCCAACTTACATCCTATTTTACAGTCCCATCTTATAATGGAAGTAGCTGCTGCAAAATAACTCAATGTATTATAGCATTGTCTCTTCTAAGCTGAAACCATAAAATATAATTGTGCAATAGTTTACGGAACATCTCAGTTTTTTGTTTGACATTTTTACATCTAAATACTGAAAATTGCAGCTCAGAAGAATTTAAGACCTCCAACAAAGTTTAGTTACATAACAGGAGAGAAGATTTATGTATTAGGACACGGAGGACTGAGGGAAATGAGTGAAGATGCAGTGACACAAAGACACCTGTTAGAAAGGCAGTGAAGAAGAGTGTATGTGCGTGTGTGTGCGCGAGCTTATCAGTATTCCAGTACATGTATGTGTCCATGTATGCACATTTCTCTATGTGAATGCTTGCCTATGTGAACTCCATGTTCCCTCCTTTGAAAACACAGTTGTGCGAACTTCACTGTGCATTCACATGGAAAAAGGTGACGTCAGTGCATACCCTCTATAGGTGACTTGTTTGAATATTATCAGGATTTTTTTTTATTACCTGCTGATTATCAGGATCAACTGATGCTGATTAGCTGACAGTTGACTGACTGAATGATGACTTCATTGCTCTGCCAGAACTAATGGAACACTTTATTAAGAGTGAGTCCAGTAAACTATAGCCAGCAACAATTAACACACATTCAAATAAGACAACCAATTAAAACTCTCCAAAACAGTGGCCCAGCAAATACTGCACACTTCTTGGAGTAGCTGCAGCTTATTGTTTCATGCAGTCGCCTTTGGCTAGACGAGCAAAGTGTACACTGCAAATGAAACATTCTTCCTGGCCTCTTTCTTCACCCTTGTTTTTGCATATTGCCCTATTGCTGTTAGGTCGGTCGTATCAGATTTTACTCATGTTTTGTATAAAGGTCAAGTATGAAACAACCATTACCAAAGTTTGGTGTTTGTTCCCCTCAAACCTGGCCTATGCTTGAACTGCACACACCCACGGTGCTGTGAGGCACCTTGGATAAAAGCTTCCAACATAAGATGGGCTCTTGTGACTAAAAATGACCCTGCAGACTTTTCCTCTCATCTACAAAGGCTGAAGTCCCTATTGGATTCCTGCCTACAGTTCCCTTTTGAACAGTTATTCCCCATCCTCTCTGAATAGCTCACACACACAGATAATATATGCATTTCTTAACCCCACAAATGATGACACACTCGTCAAAACAAACAGCAAGCGCACGTTTAGCAGATTTCTGCCTCACACAAGTAATTAAATCATTATATTAACAGCTAAATGTGCAGACATGCACACATAGGTTCACAATCACAGTCACACTTCAGTCTCAACATGGGGAAACCTCAGGGTTGCTTTCCTGCTGTTTTCCACATGCTGGTGTGTATGCTTTTGTATTTGTGTTCCTTTCATGTGTGTACCAGTGAAGGTGGGTGGGAGGGCACGAGTCTGACCTTTGCTGGCATTAAAAGAGAGGGATTAGGCCAAACTTTCATCTACCTCTTTGTTATCACCACCAATGATCTCATCCATGTAGCACATTTAAAAAATGCCAAAATGCTTTAAATTCATCTTGGGAAAAAAAATTTAAGCCTGCAGAAGTGTCCTTGAGCCAAATAATGTAATGGGTCTCTACAGCTAGGTGTTGCCCTGTACCTAACCTCTGATGTTTTACCTTTCTTTGGCAGTGGCAAATGTAAAAGAGCTTCCCTGTGTGGTTCAAGAAAGAACTAGATTTAGATTGCACTTTGTTGCAGTTTGTGACAGACAGTGGAACATGGAGGGAAATCACAAGGGGATGGGAAATGGCGAGGTGAGGTGGGGGGTGCCGCCATGACCTATGAGTAAAACTGAGGACATCACCACTGACACCCCTTTCGTTCAACATCAAGGCTTCAAAAATTCCCCCACTGTCAACACCTACACTCCATGTCCCTCTCTGATGGTTGACACGTTTATGAGTCATGGTAGATGGCAGGTCAAAGTTATTCCTGTTGAAGGAATAAAGCTTTGCTCCTATTTATAGATGGCTGCATGTGTTGGCTAACCTGCTGTTTTAATCCTGTGGCCATTTTTATCATTATGCAACAGACAGCAGACTGTTTCTTATTTTAAAACATCCACTGACTGTTCTGTGGCCTTTATACTATGCTTTACAGTGCAAAACTCTGGGGGTGATTTGGAGGGAAATTTCCTGTCTCTACATACATCACAGTTTTTGGCTGTTGTCAATATTTCAGTACTTTTATGTGTCTTCAAGCATGTTTGTGTGCGTTTGTCTGTCAGTGACATCTGCAGAGGGTAACAAGGGTAACATTTATTTATTTATTTTGAAATTTCAAAAACAACAGAGATGGAGAGAGAGAGGGACAGTCAGTCACTGCCCTGTTCAGTTAGTGTGTAATTTACACCACATAGAAACCATCTGTCTCACTTTTCACATTACCAACTAAACCCTTTGATGTGACACTGACATGCACCTTCACACACACACACACACACACACACACACACACACACACACACACACACACACACACACACACACACACACACACACACACACACACACATGCACATACAATGTTATATACACATACCCTGACCCTAATGTGTATTAGAAAAGAGGGAGTACTAAAACATCATATAATATGATAATATAATGTACAGAGAAAATGAGGAATGAAGGCTACAATTTGAGAGTTTGTGTTAGGTAGAACTAGGTAGATAAGTGGATGGATGGACTCAGAAGCTTTATATTTGCAGAATGCTCTGTTAATGGTATAAAAAGAGGAGGACTTCAGTATATAAAATTAAAGACTATTTCATCATTTTGTGTGTGTGTTTGTGTGTGTGCGTGTGCACACACGTGCGTGTGTTTTCCTTCCTTCCCTTCTCATTACCTGGTTACAGTCACATTACATTCATGACCTCCAACCCTCTTACACAAGCTTCCATGTTTACTACACTCAGGCCTTTTTACAGTTACCCAGCATGGGTGTCCAAAATTTTGATATGGCCAAAATATAAGTGTGTGTTTTGTACTGCTGGCCAAGAAATGACTCAGTGCTGGCTTTCAGGTGATATAACACATCCCCTGGAAGTCATATTTGAAGTCTGCAGCTCTTGCACAACAGTGACTTTGTACAGCTAATTGAGTTTGATAATGTAAAACATCACCTATGAAGTCTGGGTATTCTTGACAATGGCAAAAGAATCTGAAAAGGATCCCTCCTTCTGAAAGTATTGTAGACACCTAGAACTGGGAGGAGACCTTAGGGCAGACCTTGATCAAGTTCAAGGGATATTTGTATCCCTGAAAACAGATTGGGATTCCCCAGGGGAACCTAGAGGATGTGACTGTGCAAAAAAGTAGAGCTTAACAACATAGTTACTCTCTGTTTCTAGCTCCTCAATAATCCAATAAAAGGTGCTTTGGATACAGAATAAATGCCATACATTATGTAATTGGTTATGTAACCCACTGGACTGCTCCAATTCAGCAAAACATTATTTTCATAAATGAAGAAGAAAGCACTGTGCATACCTCCACCAAGGCCTTAAGGTTCCCCGGAGGACTCTTATAGTCAACATTGTAGATGACATAATGGTTATGTAACACTAGAGAGGCTTGACTGTAGCACATTGGATCACCAACATCTCTAGCTTTGTTGGGACTGCTGATATGCATGGCACATTTTGTGATAGAGACTGCAAACATGGAGGTCCATTCATTTCAATGGAAGCTGCTCAGGCAGTGTATACACTGAAAAGGTTTCTGACCCAGTCCATTCATTTCAATGGAACTGGTGCTTATGAATAAAAAAAAAGTATCACTGGGACACAAAGCATCGTGTGGCCACTATAGTGAAAGCATTACAGCCAAGTGCTGTTCTTGGGGATTTGGTCAATCTACAATTGGTTAATATTAATATTTTTTGATTTATATTTATTTTGAAATTCTCTGACATCTGAATATATGTTTCTCTGAATGTTCCAAACTATTTCTTTTTGGAAGCGAGCAATAACATTAGTAGTTTACAGAGGAACTAGATCATCTTATACAGAGACAGCAGGAAATAGTTTACATATGCCATATAAATAGCAGAATAAAAGCAGATAACAGAGTGATACTGACTATACAACACTTCTTCAGTGTAACAGCTGTACAACAGAACCACAACAACAAACGTTACACCTCTGCCAAAATAAATCTCATCTTACACAATTGTACAATGTAATAACTGACAAGATGTTACATGTCAAAATGAGTCTGAAGTAGAATAAAACCTGAATATATAACAAATGAATACAGTTTTACTACCAAACAAAGTGTAGCTGTTTGGATGCAACAACTTTTTGTGCCTTTCACCCATTTATGACTTTATTATAATTCAGCAATATATGTTATCAGAAGACAACTTCAGCAGCTGCCACAGTAAGGGAAATAACTTCCATCAGCTCAGTAAATCCTTCAGAGGGATTTGATTTACAAATACCCTTAAATCTGATTAATATAATCATTGTAAGTGGCCCTAAGAGGCTCTGGTCCAATTGCATTCATATCTGACTAACTGAACAATAAGAGAAGGAAAACTAATATCCAGGCATGTCTCCATCACTGATGGGAGTATAATCTACCATGCTGACCCAGTTTCTGCATTTCTATTGGCTCACAGCCCAGCAGTTTGTCTGGGGGGACAGAGTTCACCAGCTGTCATTCACCAGCCTATTTGCTAGGATGCAGTTCAGATTATCAACATGCTTATCCCCCTGTATGTGTGTGTGTGTGTTGGTGCAGGTCCATAGGCCAAGTCAAGCATGTCCTGCCAGTTAACTGTGTCCTATCTGCCTGCGCACATTCTGTTTCATTGTGAGAGTTAGTATGTGTAAATGTTCTAAACAATGGTTTTAATATTTGATTTATGAGTAAAAAAATTGATGTGTGAGACAAAAGAAAGACCTTTTATCCTTGTTCATATAAAAAAGCTCAAAGTCACTTTTCAGCAAGTTCCGGGAAAAGGGGTACCACAGGAACTAAATTTAGGAACTCAAAGTCCCCTTTGCAAAATCTTGTTTGTGTTTCATTTGAAGCTAAGGAACTGTGAAGATTAGAAGTTTAAAGTGAGGTTTAAAAAATAAAAGTAATAATTTATTATTAGTTTTTAGTTTTTGACTCTGATGTCTGAGTTGGATATAATTAATGAATGAAAAGGAGACAGAAAACTATGCCTGTCTTCAGTAGGAGCTTGATGTGTGTTTTATGTATTTCTGTTTCAGAACATAATTGCAGTCTCAATCAAACAATCATCAGCCCTTCTCTAAGCTAAGCTTTTGAAGTGGTACACAATTTGAAGCATGTGCAGTATCTATTTTTTACAAAGTGAAATACCATTAGAAACTGAAATAATACCACCACAACAACAACTCTTGGATCTCAGCAGGTCCTGGAAAGAAACTTTGACAGGCTTGGCATCAAAACCACCCTAACTTATCGGAAAGCAAGAATCAAGTAGAAGAGACATGCGTGCAGAGAGGTCATCCAGAAACCAAGCCACCTACTTTCCTGACCAAAACACTCCCTGTCTGCTCTAACAAACCCGACATTCCTCCCACAACTTCCTCCCTTCGTTAGACAAAGTGAGATAAGTCACTGTGAGTGTGATGATAGTCAAAAAAGAAAGTTTTGGAAACAAAGTGATGGACAGTAGAGAGAGAAGGGGACATTTAAATTGTACCCATTCAACTTTATTTGGACAAATCTGGGATTTGGCTGATATGATTTAAAGCTGCTGGTATTAAATGTCTTCCAGTATTATCATTAGAGGAAAGGAATGCATCAGATTATTCCTTTCACCTGCAGATCTAGAAAAAGTCATTCATGCTTTTATCTCCAACAGACTAGACTACTGTAACACCTTTTATTCTGGTATCAGTAGGCAAAACATTGAAAGACTAAAACTGTTACAAAACGCTGCTGCCATGCTTTTAACACGTTCTAAGAGAAGTGACCACATCAGACCAATCCCTGCTACCTTAGATAAGATATTTGAGATTTTACTGCTTGTTCACTGCCTGGAGATCTAAGATAGACAAACTCCCTAAAACTCTTATTTATCCTATTTCAAATTCATATTTTTTATACTTTTCTTTCTTGTTCTAACTGTAAAGCTTTTTGTAACTGTTTGAAAGGTGCATGCTACAGCATGTCCCCACAGATACCAACAGTGGCAGAAGGATGAGTCCCTCAAGCAGACAGTCAGGTAAACATCTTAACTGGGAGAGGAACAGAGGAATGTAAATGTCTGCACAGAAAAGGAGGACCTAAATATATTTCCAGATCTTGGGGCTTGAACATCTGTGACTAATTGCGGATATTTCCTCTCAATAGTAATATAAGTACAAAGATTAATAAGACATCACCTGGCAACATTGTTGTTGCTTGGATATGCAGGAACCAATCAGTATCTGAGGTCATTTGCAGATAAGTTGCCGTTCCAGTAATGCAGATCACCTTGGCCTGTGACTGGAATGTAACTCCCTACGGCTCAGTTTTTGTCCAGCTCACGTGTAGCTGTGAGGGGCCAAATGAGGCCCTCTGACGGCATCACTCACAGTTTAACAGCTGCCATCTTGGATCTGATAGAAGCACATGTTGTATGTATTGCCTCGTGCTGGTCCCTTGTGACAAAAATTGGATGCTGTGTTACAAAATGGAAAAATGAGACAGAATGTAAAATTGCATTTTGAGCATTATATTCAGACAATATATTCTAAATTCATGGTGGCACCTGTTTTCTCCAGGGTGGGGGGTGGGGTGGGGGGCGGGGGGTGAGGAATGTTTTTGATACATACTGAGGATAATTTGAAACAAGCCAAAACAAAACACAAGGGGCAGGAGAGACCTAGAAGAAAACAAGTGAAAGAAAAAATGACCTATAAACCAGGTGGAAAGGAAGACAGAGAGTGAAAGAGGTGTCAAGTTCAAAAAGCATCACAGCATTGACTCCTGCCAGGGTTGAGAAGAGGTCACACTGTGAGAGGAGGCTGTCGACAAGATCAAAGGTTAAAGTTTGAACTTTGGTAGAACAAGCAGAGAGAACCTAAACTTCTACTTCCATTCATTCGAGTGAAAGTATAATTCACTATGAACATCCTGACTCTCTGAAGTGAAATGAAAAATGCATGACGAAATGCATGAAAAAAAATTTATATACTTAGTTCTAAAGGTTTTACCCATGAAGTAATGGGCTAAGACAAATAAATTAAATGAGTCTAAATGTTTTATTTAGTGGGACTGGTTGCACCTGTTTAGTCTCAGTGGTGAAATCGGAACCAAAGAGGAAATCAATGAATCTGAGATCAAATGAATTTCTCGCTCTCGCAGCTGAATAAATTTATTTTTTGGCTGCCGACAGAACAATGGTTAAAGGTTCCAGTGTTATGTTTTTTAATTTCAGTTTTCATTTAAATATGTACAAACAGGTGTGCACACACATAGTATAAGCCAGGGAGCAGATGTGTGCAGGAGTGTGTGTATAGACCAGATTCAAACGAAGATCAGAGACTCACACACTTGGGAGCAAGCCTCGATTTAAAGGATTGTCTACCTGGACATATGAAAAAAACAAACACACTATAAACCCTGCAAACACCGAGGTCTGCAGGGTCTATGTGGTTGGCAAGTCAAATATAGAAATGACATTTAAATAACAAGCCTTCTTATCAAAAGCCTGGGCAATGACGCAACAGTGGGGTTGCTTATCGGGCACTCATTGAAATACTTGGGAATTCAATATTTCAACCCTAGAGTGTCATAACGGCACAACAAGACTTTTTACTTCTGTGACATTTTTGCAAATATTCAATTTTCATGTAGAAAATCAAGATCAATGAAGTTACCATTTACCAGTTACCATACCTGTGGGCCGCTGCTAATTGGTCTGACAGCCTGACACCAATATCTGTGATGTAGCCTAACCTTCGCTGATTGCCTGAGAGAAGTCACGTGATTCTCTGACCTCACTGGGCCACATAGCGACGCCATTTTGGTTGTCCGCGGAAGTTACCATATACAGTCACTTGCCCCATAAAGGGTTAGGGAGCAAATAAAAGGTCACGGATAGAAAAGCATTAGGCTCAGCACAATGCATGCGGTCTGTTTATTTCTGTCAAATTTGATTTGATTCTGGCTGGCTTGTTAGTCCCCAGAGATTTGTCATTGTTGTGCACAACTGGAAACATTTCTGCATTTGCCTGTGCTTCTGTATTTGAACTAACTATCTAACTATGTCTATGTCATGAATATGCTGACTGTCTCTGATATGGGACATTTTCATCCTGAACATGCAGCAGTTTCAGCTTTTTATCTAAAATCAGAAGCAACTTTCAGCTACATTTTTTCCTGTCATCAAATTACTGTGACAAAAACTGATTTTTTTATATCTCTTAAATGTATCTGTGTGTGAGCAACTTAGGACATTATAAACCAGGCATGATATAAATCCGACCAGACTTAGTCATTCTTGCCTCCCCATAAAAATATTTACACCATGATACAATTTTTAAACAATTATAAACAAAAATACAGTGTTTACATCTGCAGTCACGTCTCTAATGGAGTTTACTGGCAGTCTGAGCTCATATCCACTGTATCTTAGCTGTGTACATCCAGTGTTTACATCTTCATACTGTGAGCATGAGTATCCTAGCGCATATTAATTAAATTCCAAATTTCCATGATCAACAAATACAATGATCTCATCAAAATAGAGGCATAATGGGATAAAAATGTAGCTAAAAATGCTGTAACAACCCATACAATAAATCCACTCAGCCAAACAAGGCAGCCTTCATCATCTGCTCTGTTGGGTCATACTTTTGTTGCTATATTGAAATGCATCACAGCAGGGTGGTAATGTATTTCTGCCTCTATCTAATATGTATTCAGACAAACACAAACACTCTCACAACTCACAAGTGAGTTCAAACAAAGTGCTGACTTTGGAGAGAATCAAGCCTCCACCCACAACTGAAGATTACCAGGAAATAAGATGTTATCATCCCAATACCAAAATAGGTCAGAGCTACAGGACAGTGAGGGAAAGCAGAGGGCGAGGACATGACAAGCAGACAACCTTGGTAACATAGACAGTGAGCATGTTTTTGAAGGCTAATACTGATAATTTAAAGCTTAACTTACCAGCTAAAATTAAAAATGATTACTTTCATACCTGTAAATGACCCGAAGGCGGCACTGAAACTAATGAAACTCATTAGCAGGTTAGCAAGGTCATTTCAGTTTATTCCAATTTGAATTTTAGCATCACAATGAAAACATTGTACTCACCAAACTATGGAGATCTAGGAACATGGCTGAAAAGAAGTCAGATGGGGCATAAAACACAAGCAGTGAGACAACAAGACAAGTTTTAAACAAACCCCTATGTTAGATGAACTTATCTGGACTAGAAAATTAAGGAGCAGTAAAGTTATTACCCAAAGATAACATCTCATCACATTTTACAGCGTAGTTTCCTGGCTCAGCCTCATACATACTTTTACCCACATAGTTTTACCTCCAAAAAGAATTTTAGCTAATCTTGCTTAACAGTTAGCTTGTTTATAACCTGTCTGATCTAGTGATTGAATTTTACTGTTTCTTTTCTGTTAATTTGAGTACAATATTATCCCAAAGGTTAGAAATGATGGCCAAAATTCGGAAGAATTGGACACAAGTTGTATTAAAGGGGCAATTTGTATGTTTTCTCTGCCACTGAACATGGTTCTTGTTGAGAGCGGGTGGCGGTAATGGTCACTTGCCATGAGCTTCAGCCATTGTTGCATTTACAGTACATGAGGTTATAATACACCTTCTCAGCAGCTCTACTTCTTCAGGCCAGTCTGGACACTACAGTGAGTTGCAATTTTAAAGTGACAAGATGGGCTGGCTTCAGTAGAAGAAAAGAAGTGACAGAACTAAAGCAAAACATTGGCGTTGCTTTCCACTGCTGGAGACAGCTCTTGGCAAGTAAAGGAATGAACTTTGATGTGGAACTTGACTTATCAAATCCTATCAAAAGTAGAGAAACAATCAGATGCACATCTCTAAAAGCCACAAGAGTCATATAGTCAATTTATTTAACCTCTTTCCCTCCCTGACTTGCTGTTCTCCACATGTTTTCTTTCTCACTCACTCCCCTGCTCTGTCACCAACCACCATATAAAGCCATGGAAGCACTGAAGGTCCTGGGCTGAAGGCAACACGTGCCACATATCACTGTTTGGGCTGCATGTGAAAGTGCCCCTCTGAACAGTGACAATAATCCTGCAGTACCTTATATGGCAAAACAACACACAAACAATCTCCTTCTGGCTTTATAGTACAAAGCCCTATGACATTAATAACCAGGTTTATTTACATTATTAATGTATTTAATAATAATTTGTACTGCAGGCTGTATAATACTCAGGGTTTTTGTGTGTGCTATAAGGAACGAGATGAAATTGTTGCAATCTAAGTACACAACATTTTTCTCAATGATTATTTCTTTATTCTAATTTGGGTGAACTGTCCTTGCAATTCATTTTCCCATCCCTTCAACATGCCAACTGCTGAGCAACACAGAGAATATTTTCATTTGATTTCTGCTCCCATTTTGCATCATGATAGACACCACCACAGACACCACCACAGTGACAATTGTGAGAATTACAATTACCATTAGGACTATAATTTGACTTATGCAGCACTTTTACTGCCAGCAGCACATTATTCCACTGGAATCATATTTCATCATATTTCATTATAAGCACTGAGCATTCAGAGGCACTGATGGCTGGTTTCCCTGTTTCTTCTCTACACTGTTGAAAACATCACGTCACCCTGCAGGCAAAGCCAAACTCTGTGTTGACTATCCAGGTCTGTGTTGGTCTGGTTGCCAGAGCTCAACACCCAAACAAAACTCACATAAATGACATATACAAGCTGAAATAAACCGTGTTGAGATGATATATAGAGCTGTGGATATGTGATGAGATTTAAACTTCTATCTCTAAGGGAAATTAAGAAAAGCTGGTTTATTTTCTTGGCCTATTTTTCAGGAGGAGGTGGGAAGCAATAAGGTCTAAAAGAACCACAGAACTGAAGTCAATGGGTTGTAAGAAGATAGACTCAAGGAATAAATTTGACAAAGTGTGCTGTCTCTGGCTAATGTAAAGTGAGATCCTGTACTTTAACTTACATTAAATGTATCTTAGATACGTTTTACATTTACCAATGACACATTTTCATATGTAAGGCAAGAGTTGTTCTATATTTTCCTTATTGTCAGCAAAGCCAGTAAAAATACCAAAACCAATAATTTTTCAGACGTTAACTCTCAGATTTCCCTGTACTGTCTGTGGCTCTCAACTCCAAACCCATTTGTCCTCATTGAAGACATACAGTAGTTTAATTTATAAAAAGGCAGAGTAATTCCCCTCAACATCTAAACATATGGGCACTGTAATATTTAGCAAACACAACTCAAACAAGAGTCAATTACAGTAATTAAGTAAAATACAGTATATCAGTATACAGTGTATCAGATTTTGTATACACCCTCAATACTTGTTAGTAGGATCAATTAATTATTAGTTTTGTTTTTTTCATGGGATTTGTCGACAAGAACTATATGAGAATATAGTTCGCCTTATCCTTAAGTTGACCTCCACCTCCTCCATACAATGGCCAAGTTATTAAAGATTTTCTGAGGTAAGAATAAGCGAAAGCTGTACTATTAATCATTCACAGTGTCTGAGTTTGCTGTAACCTCTACCTGTTGTATAAATGCTAGAAAGTTCAAGAGTCAGAGGGTATTCAGTCACACCAACATACAATGTCAAGCCACCTCCATGTGCAAACACATTGGCTATTGTAAGCTCTACTGTACTGCTAACAAACTCAAAATGAGGACATAATGGAAACTGAGCTGTGTTGACTCTCCTATTAAACAAGACAAATCTCTGTTTGCTTAAAACGTCAAGGAATCAATAGACAAAGAATGCCACATGCAAACATCAAGATTAAACTGTTCACCACTGTTTGTTTAATATTTTAGTGGACAAAGAGATCCAAAGGTAGTGTAAATAAAACCACCTTTGGATTTGCTGCTCTCCAGTGGCCATGCAGCAAACTTTCAGACAGATTTTAAACTTGAGTTAAATGTCTTTTGCTTGAGTGGACAGAAAATCAAAAAGGTCATGTAATGTGGCATTTAATTTCTATCAGAAATATTCACCTTTTGCAGCTCACCTATGCACATGATAATGTATAATAATTTACCCCCATGCCTACACGACTTTTATGTATTTTGTAATGAGCTATTATATTTGAGGCACACAATTCTCCAGGGTGTTTTTTTTTTTTCTTTGCTGCGCTCTCCTTGTCCTGGGGGAGGGGGGCATGAAGGAATTTATAATGGATTTGAAAAAGTGCTGAAATCAAATTTTCAACCTGTAACCAGTGGGGACAGAATAGATTTAAGGGTCCAAAAGTAAAGTTCACCTCTAGAAATAAAAAAGACTGAAAAAAACAACACCCATTTAATTACAGAGGTTTTATTGTTAAGGTCTAGGTGAAATCAAGCAAACAAAACCAATACAACAGTGTCAACAGTCTTGCCCCTAGTAAACATTAATGACCAAGTAATAAAATGACTGTACTCAAGAACACGTTGAATATGAGGAAATAACACTGAGTGGAGAGATAAAATGACTCATGATAAAATACTTTACATGCTGCACATTGCCTATATGATGAGAACAGTGAAAACTGACTGAGATCTTCAAATTGCTTGTTTTGTTGTGCCAACAAAAACAGAAGCCATTCGAGAAATACTGTCAATTAATTTCCTGTCGATTGACTAACTGATTAATAAGCTAATAATGTCAGTGCTGTCATACACACAGTTACAATGAATTCTAACTTTGTTTTATGATACAGGGCGTTAAATGTGTGCTCATCAATAAAAGTTGATCTATTATAACTGCCTTTTAAACACATATTACCTTTATCTTGGGCACTGATATAAACAACTGTTATTTGTGTGTGAGTAAATGAGTTTGGTTGATCATACTCTACAGCCCAGTTTTTGCTGTTCATTGCAGACCCTTTTGCTTCAAAAAAGCCATTTCTAATATATGTGGGAGTGTTAACTTTGCTCTTTCCTAATAATTTTTCTGAGCACAGAGGGAAGGGAGGTGAATGAGCACCTGGGGGTCTTGCCCTGATATTTCTTGCAGGAAGATAAAGTGCTGCAGACTGGCAACAAAAATCATCACATGGGAAGATTAGCCTGGACCACTGTTTGAAGGTCAGCATAAATTAACTTTTTTCTGTGGGCTTACAAATGAAAGAGGACAGATCAAAGATTTTATATCAAACACATACATGCATTACAACCACAGTCATAAGCAAATCTCTTCTGAGGTTTGTTTTGTCAACTCCAAGTGTGAGTGACATCCAGGTTGTGGAAGGCGAATGTGTTAGATTATTGAACACTGTGAATAGTTGTAGAGATAGGTTCAGAAATGAGTTACAGCATTCATTTTAGAAGTCACAAAAAATTAAAAGGAGCTCATTTTACTTATAATACAGCAAATGGAAGCCCAGTATATATGCTGTCAGCAGGTAGTCAAAGATAGCACACTTTTTCATTGATTTGTTATACTTTACTTAGCATAATTAGTTGCTCTCTATCAGTGACTTAGCAGTCTTTGCTTTTTATGAAGACTGCTGCTTTAACTTAACAAACAGTTATCAGATATAGTTTTGGAGGCAAGAATGATCTTGCTAGATGTTTCACCTTACACCTTGAATTTCAGGTCACGGTAAGGAAAACTGCCAACCTGCACCCTCTAGTGCTTGCATGATTTCAGTCTTTATTTATACATCTAGTGTCCTATGTTTAAAAAGATAACTAAAATGAAAAGTGTTTTATTCAAATCTGCACCTCTACCTTAATCTGCCAACATGGCTAGACTAGCTCCCAAGCACTTACACTGACATTTTGTTGTTTATTCTTCCATTTATGTAAAGTGTCTCTTTTCTCTTTCCCTTGCACACATGGAGGTCAGAGGTAAGATTCAGCTGAGGAATACAAGCCTCTATTTAGTGTCCTGCCCAAGGACAGCAGAATTAGTCTGAATCAAATTCATCTGTTTGGAAGACAGTCTAGTCATAGGATCACATGGCTTTCTTCTTATCACAGTGCCATTGAATATTTTTCTTTATGTTACAGATCTTCATGTAGAACACCAGCATCTAATTAATGTGTCCTTATGCAAATCAATATTACCCTGGTTAAGAGAAAAGGTTTTTACTGTTATTCTTTTGTATCTCATGTTGCCCTGGAAACTAACAAACTGATGTCATAATGGTAAGTGGCCATACGGTGTCAGTGTTGCACAACAAAAAAAAAAGAACACATTTAAGTTTTGCAGACAAACAAAAAAACAAACCAAAAAAATAAAAATAAAAATAACAGAAACAAACAAAAAAAAGCATTGCACTTTCAGAAAGGATGCAAAATTGCAAAAGGAAATCTCAGAAAACAGGTAAACAGAATGTTGCAAACAAAGAAAGTACAGAACAGTAAAAATTTATTGAATGAAACTAGTGAACAAGATCTAAAGGTGAGTCTTATACTGTTTTTGCTTGGAATTTAGTTTAATGTCAGATGGGCATGCTACTCCACAGTTTTGGTCCAGAATAACATAGATGCACATTAAGGTTTTAGTAACTGGGCATCAGAATCATTGGTTAATTTTGCAAAAAGCTGAAAAGATTTCCTTCACCTGTGTTACTGGAAGAGAATTACTATCAACTGTGTCACTGAAGTGCACCCATGAGATTATGGTAATCCCATTCAATGTACTACATTACTTCCTTAAACTGCTGACTGAAAACACACTCGTGAGTGAAAGTGAGAGGACACAGCCTTGAAGAGGTGAGAAAGAGAAGAGGAAGCAAAAGTGGGAGGAATGTGAATAACATGAAAATGTGCAAGCAGTGAGTGTTTTACCCTACTGCATAGCACTGCATGTTGTAGAATAACAGTGCAGCTATAAAAGAGAAATCAAAAAGAAAGACATTTATGAATACAATCATTTAATTTCCTAGGGTATATGTTTCACATTTCACCAGGCAGCATTTTCATTTTTCTCACATTTCACATTAATGTCAGTCATATTAAAATAGGCTAGAGACGCAAACTGATGAATCAGCCTCCCAAGAGATCTGTCATTATAATCTGGCCTCTATTTTCAGCCAACTTCTTTCTCTTTCTCTGTGTAATGAAGACGTTGGCATTCAGTGCAGCAGTGTGGTACCAACATTCCTTTCGATTGCTGTAGCTTGAATTCAGCACTGACTTTCAACACACAAACTCTGGGCATACTTTGACATGTCCTAGATATTAGATGGACACTCCCTAATGTTGCGTGAGCAAGATGAAAGAAAGATGAATGGTGAAATGTACATAATCTCTGATGCTCCATAAAGTACAGATGTATATTATATATTTTTGAGTGTAAACCACAACTTGTATTATAAAGAGGCAGATAATATCCACAGATATTGACTTATCCTGCTGTATTTATTAGTATTTCTGTATTAAAAAAAAAAAAAACATTTGAGGGAACTTTGCAAAATATTAGTACAATAAATCTCCCTTAATATCCTGATGCATGCAACTAACAGGAAAATGATTTCTGCTAGTAGACTGTTATCAGGATTTTATTGCTCTAAATATTTACAGCACATATTCGTACCAGTAAAGCTCTGATTGCAGTTTACAAATTGCTGACCTGATGTGTTTTTCTCATTAGGACTTCAGGTTGAGGCAAGCTGCATGCCAGTGACTCACAGCTCAAAGATGACACATCTCTCCTCCTCACAACCATGAGCTCTGTTTCACAGCATGGCTATTTTCATAAAGCCTTCATTTACAGGCAGTGATGAATGGAGAGCTTTTTCAGGAGATGGAGATGGGCAGTACAGCCTGGTGAGGTGGAAAGAAAACTCGAGAGGCAGGTGTTGGTAATATATTTGTTTACTGAACATCCCCTTTCAGTGAACATTTATTATTACGGTAAAATGTCACAAGAATTGTGATATCAGTGCAGCTTTGGAGTAAATTCCCAGTTTGACCTGTACAACTCAAAGACTTATCATTCACAGACTGTGTAGCTTTGACATAACATTTCATGCAGCATTTGTGCTGTATAGCAGTTTGTGCTATGCTAAGACCACCTGTTACAATAAGGGAGTATAACAACTAATGCAAATTGCAAGTGCACATTTCACATCACGTGTTTGTTCACTATGTGTCTTGTGACACTAATTTTCCCAAGATCGTCAGTGGACACTGCAAAAACTACAGGTGATGCTAAACAGCATCATATAAGGCACAAAGAAAATGTCTTAGCACTACCAGAGACTCTGTGGTTCTTTGAGGATATTTGTTTTTACAGCCTTATTTAAACTTAAATGGCTTCTAGAGAAAGCTGGCACTCCACCTCTATTTTTGTCTTGCAACTTCATTCACAATGCTCTTATGCTAAAGCTGAGTTTTGATTGTTGATGACAGATCATCAAATGGAGATTTATGGCAGGTGCAGACAATTACTGTGGAGATGAGAAGAAAACTGTGGAGAGGCTGAGGGGCAGAGCTCCATGCCCATCATTCTAGTGCTACTCTACAGCACCATGAGGTATAACTTATTGAAAATGTTTACTGTGGTTGCATTAGTCACCACTGGCATAAATGTTTTGATTAATAATATGAGAGTTTTACAGTAAAATATCACCATATCTGGACCAAGGGTAAGCTATCAGATGAAAAAAGTTCACATCCAGCAAGGTGTGACTTGCTTTGTGCCATTTATTGCATCTCCACAAACCAGGCAATAAACTTCCGACTAAAAGATCAGCCTGTCCTGGTCACTGAATCTTTATTTACACTATTACATATTTATAAACTTTTAGTGGCAAATCATATGCTCTATGTAGTACCAGGGGTGAACCACTTAAAATAATGTATGACATAACCCATTTACCAGAAAGCCCTCTGAGGTGTAAAACGTCTCCTTTTTGGGTATGGTAAAGTTTGGGACCCCTCGGTTACACCCCGCAGTAGACCTGCTCTGCAGAGTCTCAGTCATGGGGTGAGGGAGGGGGTGAATCTGCAGGACTCTGCTCACCACGCCTCGGTACGGTAAGTTCGTCAGCCATATTGACTGTCTGTACCTCTTCTCCGGTCGTGGGAGCCTGGCGGAGGAGTCTCCACCGCTGAAGCCCGTATCCCTGTACACTCTTGGTAGCTACGCACCGTGTCCGGTAAACAGCGCAGAGGACGGGAAGGTGAAACGCTCTATTTTTACTCGCTGTGGATATATAAAGTACTGCTGCCAGCTGGAGGGGGTGACAGTTGGACACATCCTCAGCGCAGCCAGGCGTTAGAGGTGAGTTTGGACGCCTTCATCTCTGCTTGCCTTCCTTTAAACCGTTCAAATGAGGGGGATTTATTTTCTCCTCAGGGCTAAAGAGCTGTAACGGTGTTTTTTACGCAGGCCCTTTAACGAGCCGTAGCGCTCATAGTAACTTATGTTGGAGAACATACCTATTTGACAGGCAGGCTAAGCGGCGTGGTCAGACGTGCGACTAAAATTTAGCGTCACCTCCTTTTCTTACCGGCTTCTTGCACGTTTCCAAACGGGAGGACGGGTGAGTAAAGTGGTGTCACTTTGCGCTTAGGTGCCGTGTGCCATTTAAAATGTTATGCAACGGAACGGGGCTCACATTAGTAGTCAGGGTAATTAGATGCTTGACGTTTTTTCCAGCACTACCTGAAGGCGACTCAGATACCACCGGTCCTATGATGATGTGTTTACATTTCCACAGGCATGTTGGCGTTTACCAGTGTCTCAGAACTGTTCGCTAATTACTTCACTAGTCACCTGAACGAGCATGGACGTGTCCAGCTCGGTGTTGAAATTCAGCGGTTTAGTGACGTACTGTTGGTCTTGTTCGCGGTGTGTAGCTCTGCTGTCCTTTTGTAAAGCCCAGAGAGGAAACAATGCTTCTTGCGCCGCAACTTTTGTAGCGAGTGCCGCTGCTGCTGACGATGCGCCTTTCTCTCTGCATCAATGAGAAAACTCTAGCCGCTAAAACATAGCATAATTAGCACGTTGTCACACTGAAGCTCTTTTGGCCAATGCTGTAAATATTTATGGACTCGCTTCTCTTGGCCAGGGGAGTGTTTGTGGTTGATTCAAACTCTCTCGCTATTTTTGTGCCTGCCTATAAGCATTTACTCTAACTTTCATCAAACATCCTTTTAATCATGTGAATAATATATGATAATAATAATAATTTCAGACTCGTTGCGATGATAAATAACGCAAATGAACACCAGGGATATAGAGACGGGTTTGAAAAATGGTATATACGCTCGGTTCTCCGCGTAATAAAGTTGCTTTGAGTGAGTTCAAGTGAGTTTACCCCCAGTCCTGGAAAAACACTTCTAATTACACCGCGTGTATCACAGGCTAGTTAAGCTTTTGCGCGTAAACTGCGGTCCTGAATACAGTAACATTAGCGCGCCCTCACATGATGCTAGCGGTCCATCTGGCACAAACAGATGCTCCTCCGGCGTCGAGGAAGTTAGGAGTCAGTGATTGGCCTCATTAGAGCAGGGGAAGTGAGTGTATTGGCTATTACCCCTGTCGCTCAAATCCTGTTGCTCTCGGCACCGCCCAGTATAAGGACCAAATTACAACTCATTTGAGAAAGAGGCACTGCATCATGACATGAGATACCTTTGACGGCTGGTTTTAGATTTCTCTGGTCGGTTTTTCTGTAACCCGTTGAATAATCTCATAGCTCATGATTAGAGAAGAAGAATGTTGTCTTATCCTGAACATATTTGTGTTAATGTCCACAGAAAAGAGAACGTCAATCTTCTGTTGTTTTTTGTGGTATAGCCTATGACTTAAGTGCAGATTAATTTCAGTTAAGGCACTCCTTTTGGTTATTATTAAGCACTAGAGTTATATATTTAAAATGTTTCATATCCACTTTGGGTAAAAAGAGGGACTTGTGATTTGTAAATACCTAAAAGTGTCTGGTTACAATTTGGACAACCAAACTTTTGAGTGACATTGCATCCCTGAAATGAACCACTTTATGAATTTCTTCTACGTATTATTATGAATGAAGTTTTAATTTCAGAAAGAATCACTTTGCTCTGTGAAGAATGTAAATGTACTGTATGGGAGAGCAGTGTGTCTGCTAAAAAGCATGGGGACAAATAAGCCATGGTTTACCCACTGCCTTAACAAATTTAACCCAGTTTTAACAAATAAACACATAAAATGGAGAAAGCAAATTACCAAATTGGCATCAGATTCAGCATGCGAATCTGGCTGAATCTTGACAAATTCTTCACACACCAGCTGCCACTGTGAGACAGTCTGAAACTGGTCTTCAGTGTCATGGTGTTGGTTGTGACGTCTGAGCAGCTCCTCATGCTGAATAGTTGGCGGTTTGGCCCATTGAGCTTGTTAGAGGAAATCTGTATCTACCATTCTGTCTCTCTGACTTTCTACCATTTGCTGTTTCCAATTACATTTGCACTTTTAATGTTTGGTAGAATTTTTTTGAAATCAGTTCTCATTTTCTGCTTTTGTTCTCTGCAGTGGTTACATTCCCAGTACACTTAAATCCAAAATGCATAAAAGAAAGGATGAAACAAAAGTGATCATGCCAGAAATATCCACTATAATTATCCACTGTGTTGTAAAAGTGCATGCATGCATTAGTAATAAGTACAGTAGGTCAAAGTTGAACCAGGAAGTTGGTCTGCACTGCAGTGGGCATTAATGTACTGTAATGTACAGTTTGAGAGGTTATTCTAACAATCAATGTAGTTTTCCAAATTCCAAAAATAATTTCTTTGTTAAAGTCTATTTCATGGATATCTATGTTCCTGGCCAATCCTTAAAAAAAAAAAAAAAGAGTCAAATATTCACTGTTTCCAACTTCTTAAAAGTTGGGATTTTATGCTTTTCTGATTCATATGTAGTATTTACTTTGGATTTAAAATTAATCTATTAGTTGAGAAAATAATCTGCAGATTAATCGATAATAAAGAAAATAACCACTGGCTGTGGTTCTAAAATATACAGTGCAGGTGTTTTGCTTGCTTAGTATCAGTTGGTGACAAAGAGCAAATGCTTTACTTTCACAACTCACATCGCAGCCTGGTTCACTGACAGGTGCTATCTAGTTTCTCTTTCCGTCTCTCACTTTTAGAATCTCGTCGTCACGTCTGCCCCCGTTTGATTTCTTTCACTTTATTTTCTGGATCTGCAGTGCTTGTCATTCCTGCATTGTTTCTGTGAAACATGCAACATTATGAAGCATGTTAATTAAATTTCAGTTAATTTTGGCAATTCAGATTTTCTCCCTACTGTAACATTTAGAAACTTAATTTGTCTCTATATGCAGAGTAGTCTGGTGGTCTCAGGTTTAACCTATGCAACAGATTGCGCTCAGTCCACCATCAGTCATATGTTGTGCAAAACACTGAACATCAACCCACTAAATCCTGTGAAGTCATCCTGGATAAGTATCACCTCCCTGCAGAAGAAGACAGGAGTGATGATGCCATTGATCTCAGATTTACATTTATTTTAACAGCTGTTCAAACCTGTTTTGTCACCGTCTGTTTAGCCAAGTGAATTTTTATTACAGTAAATATTGATCACATGAATATTAATGATACTGAGTACACCATCCTGTAGCTGTTGGACTCATAAAAATCTGGCAGGAAAATGTTTGTGGCTTCTCCAGGTCAGGTAGTCTGTGGTCTATTTCTTCTTTCATTTGTGGGTGAATCATGCCACTCTGAATATCGACTTATGGGGTAACACTCCCACGTTTACTATATGTTCAACAGCAAACCGGTGTTGGACAACTTGGGAGCATCGCTTAGCAAAGGGGCTTAGAGATGATCCAGACTGATGCTCTGTATGTTCTTTTGTATCCTACTCATTCTCCATCTTTTCGTCTTCCTTTTTCTTCATTATAACTATCCAAGTCCGCAACTTTAACATGTTTGAAGGTGACATTGAGAAGGGGTCACAGGCCAAGGAAAACACAACAGTGTCTGCATTTATACACAAGATAATCATGAATTGTGTATAGCAATCCTTTAAACTGGGACTAATTTCCATAGCAGATATGCTGGATTGAATAGCAGGTCAAGATATCATGCTGACAGATAGTTCTGATTAGACATTAGATGCTCCATGAAGCAAACCATATTTCAGACCAGTACATTTGAGCTAGGTGGTACTGCACAGCTTTGTCAGCTTCAGTATGTACTTGGCTAGAGAACACTCATGAAACCATGAAGTGTGTGGTTCCTTTGTATCCTGTTTGTTCTCCATCTTTTCATCTTCCTTTCCCCCCCTTCATTATAACTGTCCAAGTCAGCACCATTCCCTCCTCAGTATACTTAAAGTAGTTGTTCCATAGAAAGTGTATTTGTTGGAGCTCCTCATCATCATATTCACTGTCTGACATTTTATTTTGAAAGTATGTGGATTTGTCAGCTGTTTTTTGTAGTAGTTATTTGTGTAGCTAAAATTGTGCTCCACTCACACAGCTTAGTAATGCATCACCTCGAAGGATTCACTGTTCAGTGAGCGATTTCAACACTGTGAAGAACTCCAAAATTAAGTAACTTCAACAGAAACCAGTGCAGATTTGTGTTTCATTATGGTGCATTAGCTATGTGGAGCAAGTTTCAAATGGTTTTGATAGCATACTGAAACAAACTGAAACCAATGCATCTTTTAGAAGCAGGAAAATTCACAAATTAAATGGCTGACAGTAATGTTTGTTCTAAGAGCACAGGGTTCATTGAACTGATTGCCCACAGGCCATTTTTGCTGTTTGACAAACACTTGCCTCCTTACACTCAGTGACAAATCCCTTGCCTCAAGTAAAGCCTTGTTGTCAAGTGAAGCAGTTGGTACAGTTTCCTGCTGTTATAACAGCTGTTGGAATGTAGTTGTGTGTTGTTATGTGAGATGTAGTAGCCTCTTGAAACACATAGGAGGAGGAGAATATGTAAAGCAGAGAGGCATAGGACCTTCTATGTGTGTGTAAAACACAAAAGTGCGTTGAGATCAATTTGGATTATTATTGTGCACAGTTTCTTTCTTCGTGAGTAGTGACCTTGAAGCTGTATTTGCTCAGGAGCAACCCTCTGGTTTCACTGAGTGAAGGGACACACGCACACATAAACACACACACCCTGAAGGCTTAAACATCCACATCCACCCATAATGGGTTGCTAAACAGAGCAGACCTGTATTCTGTTGGAAAACTCTGGATGCTTTCACCTACAGCACACACTACAAGTCACCGTAGGTGTGTGTGTGTGTGTGTGTGTGTGTGTGTGTGTGAAGGCCAGGGGGTCATGTGTTTCTGTGAAGCCTAGAGCTTTAAAATCTATTACATTTTGTAGATGGTAATCACTTTCACCTTGCCGAATGGAGAACAAGCTGATGTTATCGATTCCGGCCACTGTTAGACCTGAAGAATTAACACAGGAAAAAAGAGAGATTGCAAGAGAGACCAAGATGAAGTGTAAAGTTGGAGGAAGCATTTATACTTATACTTATTTACTTTATACTTATCTTGCTCTGACTATTAAAGCATTTTCATTATGGATTAATAAAGCCGTGCATATTTTCTTCTGACTTAAAGCAAGAAAAACCATCTTCAACTTTGTACAGTCCAGTTTTGGAAGGAAAGCAGTGAAACTGTTTTAATTCTGTTCATTATTTTAATATTCAGTGTCTTCACCTATCTCCTGGCTGCAGGTATATGGGTCAAGGCAAGCTTTGAATTCTTATGTGTCTCCAATCTTGCTGACTCTCACTCATCAATGCTCTGTCCTTCTCTTCACTGTCTCTCACCATTGTTAAGGTGAAATGGAATGATGTAGCACAGGAAAAGGGGCTACAGAGGTGGAGAAAATTACACAAGGATACCCAGCTGATAAAGTCACCACAAGCTGCATATTTTTACATTATTATGAAGTCTGCCTGCTTTAGACTTTGCATTTAGCCAAGGGACTTACCTCTGATAAAGGTTCAGTATTTTGACCCAAATATGACTGAAATTAAATTGGGTACCAACAACACCACACATATGTGGTGCTTTTATCTTTTCAGACTGCAGTCAAACTACTGCAGGGAACCACTGGACATAGAGGTGTAACAATTAATTTGCTGCAACTAAGCATCGATTATAAATGATGCTGATTCAATGTACTGGTGTGCTAATAGATAGTTTGCTGAATAGTTTCAGCAGTAATTGATATGAATACTTGTAAATCCAGTTTATCAATTTTGAACTGAAATTACTGCTTCCTCTGCTAGAATTAAAAACTGAAACTGGTATGGTCACTACTGGAGGGTTTGGGCTGTTTTGTTGCATAAACTTGTGGCAGGTTCAGGTATTTTTTTTTTAATGAAATGTAGTTAGAAACAACCATCTGTATTGCAGATGGTGGTATAGAAAACAGTTAAAGGACAATCCTGGGTCAGTTAAGCTCATTTTGTGCCTTTGTATTACGGCAGTTCTGATAACGGGTGCTTACTTTGAAAAAATACATTATTCCAGGTCTCATATACCTGAAGGATTTGAACCCAAAGGGATATTGATGGGGTGATGGAAGGCTTCACTGAGCTGTGCATTGATCTGCAGGACATGCCCCACAGTTATGTGACACATCAAAGTGAATTTCCTGAAGGCTAATGTGAAAGAGAGAATTAGGCCACGTTTTCAAAGTATATTCATAATGCTCTCTGATGTGATTATAAAATTTGCAGTTTGTCCCAAGAATATTTGTGCCCAACTCTATAGCAAAATTAACAATAGTTAAAACCTCTCAAATAATCAATACATACTGTAGTTCTGACCAATTTAGATATGAAACCTTCTAGCTTAACCTAAAGTTTCATTTTGTTTCTGCCCTCAGATTGAGTTTGTGATTGAGCCTGGTTTAATTCTCTGTGCTGACACTTGAGTAAGGTCTATTTCTGGCATCACACATCACAAAGATCTGGCACCTATGGGACACCAACTGCTCTCTCCATTTTACATTCTGGCCATTTAGCTGACAAGCAGTTCTAGTTCTAGATGAACTCACACTATCCAGACATAACAAGAGGCAGGTCAAGGGTCATCTTAGAGAAATTATGTAAATAGCTTATCAAAAAAAGAAAAAGTATCTTTCAATGTATCTGTCTCTATTTCTCTCTATACAATTTCTGTCTCTATTTTCTGAGTTCTCTTTCCTTTCCTCTCAGCTAACTTGCCCAGTTTTCTCTGTAACTGCCTGTTCAGTCGTCTGTCTTTTCTACACTCTATGCTTCTCATTTGTCTTTCCCAAACTGCCACTCAGCGCGTTATGTTGTGTTTTCTGCTGGTAAAGGTCCAGGAACACTTGTGCTTTTCTAACTTCATCTGGACATCTGGAGAATTTACAGCTGTAGCCAAAGTAGTGGAGCCCAGTAGCAGCTGTTAACATGAGCTAGTGTTTCTGTATGTGTGTCTTTGAATCTCAGAAACAGTTTCTCTTGTGGGTAGAGAACAACTTATGCTGGACTCAGTTGAGTTCATTTAAAGTTGAATTTGTTATTCTCACTTGAGCAAGGTATAACACAGCTTTGTTTCTGGATAACTTAACTAGTGCTTAAATGATGAAGTGATTTCCACTTTGTTTTCACTTCCATATTTCATCTGTCATTGTGTTTGTGTTAGCAGTTTTCTGTTTGGCAGGGTGTATATTTTGCCTTTATCAATGAACCTCATTTTCAGTCAGCGTAAAAATTGTAGCGGTTGCAAAGAACAGTTAACATTTGTACTGTAGATTGAAGAAGAAGAGAGGTGGATAGCAATTCAGAAATAATTAACTGAATAATAATTTATCAAATATGTAAGGATGTGCTGCTTTTCTCTGTTTTATATCATTGTAAACTGAATATGTTTAAACTTTGGGCCGTTGTGTGACAAAAAGTTCAATTTAAAGACTTCAGCTTGACCTCAGGGTATTGTTCACAATTCTATGACATTTTATAGGCCAAATGATAAATTGTAGCGAGAAACAAACAAAAAAAAAAAATACATTGAGAGATACAGAAAAGCATCCTGACATGACAGCATGAAGGGTACACTAGATCTGATGTTAATTTCTGTTATGTTATCTGTTTGTTGACATTGGTACATTTGTCTATGTTGTTGTTGTGTCTCAGGCGCTGGTGCCCTGGAGAGAAGCAGGAAGACGGAGGACGACTTCTTTCTGTTTTTTCAGGAGAGAGGAGAAAGATGCCCAAGCCGGTTAGTACCTCACATGCAAGAGATTAATGGTTGATTTACAGCACCACCCCTGTGTACATGTCATGTAGAGAGTTACTGCTTGTACTGTTGTTCTTTAATCACACAAGATTTTTCCATATATCTGCTGCATTCTTCAGTTTGAATTTGAGAGAGATGTTGCCATACATTTACAGTTTTGTATTCCCTGTTTTGGAGAGCTTGCTTTGCCAGTCTCCATGTGGCTCCTGAAAGTTTAGATATGGATTTTGCAAGCACAGTGAAAAAAAAGTAACTTTGAGATAGTAACTGACTTCACGTAGTTAACAGATAATGGCACAGACCATCACATTTACCGTATAGTGTCTTGGTCTGCTTGGGGTCTCTGCTAATCTTCAGTATTTTTGCATGGGAAGCAGCTTGCTACCGTTCCTGCTGTCAGTGCCAAGTCAGCTAAAAAATTTCCACAGGAAGTCTTCGGTTTTCCGAATGTTTTCTACTTTCACAGATTAAAACCAGCATAACATGACTGATGGATATTATTCTTCTCTAACCAGTGTATTTCAGCTTTTGCAATGTCTGATTGAGATGAATGGCAAGTGTCTGCAACATGCATAACAAAAAATAAATAAATAAATTCACTTCTCTGTAAGCAAAAAAGCCAAGAGGGAGAGAGACAGAAATACCTTGAACAGATTAAATATTGTTCCAGAAGCCTTTACATGGTGGAAACAAAGTAACTCAGCAAACCACATGGTTCAGTATGTGTACCCCAATATGTGACAACATGTAGATTTTGATGAAGATTTTGTCCTTGACATTAATGTACAAACTTAATAGAACACTGTGAAATTGGGTTTTGTTGTTAAACATGAATTCAAACATAATAACTAATTAGAAGTGTGTTGAGTGGTAAAAAACTGATAAGGAGCAACTATTCTGCAAAAAGCTTCATTTATGTTTTTTTATTCTACAGCTTTAAACAAGCTTAAACTATAAATCAGCCATCATGTTAATCTCAGGGTTGTTAACACACAACTGCAGGTTCTGACACAAAACCTGCCAGTTAATTTGGTTCTTTACAACATTTAAGACAGAAATCCTGTCATAAAAATGGAAGCTAACAATGTGACCTGGAGCTTCATCAGTTTAGTTAGGACAGGTACAATAACTGCTGAGTTCCACTTGAACAATGCTCTCTTTTTTGCCCTCACTGAATAGTACTCAGGAGGGTAGAGTTTTTGGCTTGAGAGAGAGGTTGACTGTACGTTCAGGATGGGTTTCAGGCCCTGATAAGAAATAGGTAAGAAAGAAGTAGAAATATGCCATTGTGCTTCATTTGTAACGTCCAACATGAAGCAGTTGTTTTGGTGCCACTCATACCTGCTATATTTGTGTGTTGGGTTTTTTGTTCTTCAAGCCAGTCCAGAGTCTGTCATCAGCTCTCCCAGGCAGAAGTGATCTGTTACACGAGTGCACAGAGTTTTGGGAAAACACACACATGCACAGTCACACAGAAACACAACAGTCGGTCACTTTGTGGAACTGTCCTGTCTATTGAAAAGAGCAAACACAATGAGGGCTTTCTCTGCTCTATTTTTGGACTGAACGACACTGGGAGCTTTCATGTTTCTCTGACACAAACATACAGGCTGAGTTTGCACTGCAGCTTAAATAACAGGATTATGCTCTGATGCTTGTGGAGCTGATTGTACCTTTTATAATTATTCCTTTATTATATTTTAACCTTGGAAGAAGGAGGATAAACTCCAGGTATCCTCTCAGTCACAGAGCACTTTGAAACTGAAGTCTCAGTATGGAACCAGAGTATTGTTGTACAGTCGATAAACTGATGTCAAAGGTTCTGTTGATATTTTAAAAATCTGCAAAACAGTTTAAAGTGCTAAAACCGATGTCAGTGTCAAGAACAACCAGTTTTAAATAACTTCAATATATTTTTGTTCCAACTTTAACTTGCAGTCTGTATTAGATTGTGATTTAACATTCCCAGATGCAATGATTTTTAATAATATCTGTTTCAGCTAATAGAGAAAGTAAGTTGAAGCAACATTTTAAAAACTTTGGTTTTGTTATTGAAGTAGATCATGACTTAACTGTAAACCTATACTAAATTCTAATACTTGCATCAACTACAAGTAGATCAATAGATGTCAGTGAAAACTATGGCAAGGATAGGAAGCTTGTAGTCACAGGGTGTTTACAATCCAGTCGCTTGTACATGCTGGCTGCTTACACAGTTATCTACAGCCAGCCAGCAATTGTACTGAGCCCTTGGTTCATCAATCTCAGTAATGGGGAATTAGGCCAGGCCCAATTCCTGGAAAGAGACTAGGGACATGTGATGGGAAAAAAAGTAGCGAGGGGATGGGAAGTGAAGAGAGAGATAGAAGGTGATAAAAATGGAAAGAGAATGTTGAAAAAAGTGGGGGAAAGATGAAACAGCTCATTATAAAGAAGAAATGACAGAGAAGCAGAGGAAGAGAGTGTGGGTTTTCTTTTAAATAGGCTTTTAAAGATTGTGTTCTGTGCATTTTGAGCTTGAGTCATAGATCAATGTTATCAAATATTCTTAAACCATACTGTAGCATACAGTCACCTGTTAAGTTTAAACTGGTGTAAGTCTTTTAACAATATTGAAAAAATCTGTCTACTGTAGAAAAATTAAAACATTACATTTATGGTTCATATTTTATAAAGTGATTTAGCTATATTGACTCTGAAGTCAAGCAAAGTTAATACATTGAATCAGAGAGAAACAGTTGGAGAGATGATGTAGCCGGAGATAAGAGACAGAGCCATGCGGGTGGACAGATGGAGGAAAAATTTACAAGTGTAAAAGACAGAGTAAAAGAGAAAGTTGGAACAGAGAAGTAAAACCCAGATTATTGAAATACACCGCAGGAAGAGAAAAGATACACAAAGGGATAAAAGAGGATTTGGGAGAGGACTGAGTGACAGGCACTTTGTTCATATCAAGCCTGGAAAAACGACACCCAAACCGCCCTTGAGGGGAACTCCCACTCCGGTTACATCAGGCTATACTTTGACATTAAGTCTAGCAGTTGGACAGTAAACACATCAGCCCTTTTGCTGCTTCATCTGTGCATTTCTCCCTGTTTTTGAGATGAAAATGCTAAAATGTCACGTTGAATTAAAAGATTAAGCTGAGTGGTGCCTGCAGGCATGCTTTATAACCATTGAACACACGAGCTAGGTTGGCTCCATGAGCTTGTAGCTAATGAAGAACAATAAGAAGAAAATGTAGAGATGACAAACAATCAACAATTTTGCAGGTGGGGCAAATAAACCACCTACAAGACCTATAAAGACTCTGTTTTGTTGAGTTACTTAAAAACGCTCTGTTGTCTCTCAAAAAGGCAAGATAGACTATAAGGTAGTTAGCCTCAGGCAGGCCATTAAAAAGTGAAGTTGGTCTGGACCATGACCCTCCCCAAGGCTGTGTTTTAATGGTGTTTTTGTGTCTAGATACACCCCTAACACAACATGAATTTCCCGTGGTATTCACTTCTTTTATGTTGTTCAAGGTATATGTATTGTACATGTATTGTTGGACACGCAGGGCTATTCTACTACCACTTTTCCCTCTTATCTCAAGCATTTTGATTTCGCTGGCTCCTGAATGGAGGGATACAGACTTTTATCTCATAGTCCTGTTTTTTAGATGCAAATGAAGAGAAGTGAAAGCTCTTATCAGTTTAAGAGGTCTGACCTTTATGACTGAAATTGCTGATAATGTTTTCAAGACGTCTAATGATTTAGCATGTTTGTTGAGTCATGATACATGTATATGTCATGATATATATAGTGGCCTTGTATGTAGTGGCAGCTCTTTATTTAGACTTATGACATTTTCAGATAACTATGACAAAAGAAAACTTTGTTTTCTGTCATCTTATCACATTTTGTTTTGACTATTAGTCTGTAAGTTGTAAGTCGCGGGACACAAAACTACATTTACTGCCCACACAAGACCTTTCCCCCTTTAATTTAATCTCCCTGTTTTCCTCCAGTTTTAAACAACAGCTGCAGGAAACCTTTTTCTTCACAGAGAGGTCAGAGCAACACCCTTGAATCTGGTGCATATGAATTATGTATGGACATAAACAACGTTTGTGAACATCAATAGAATTTCTGCAAATTTCAGTTTTTCCATTTGCTTGTCTGATCTTTTGGTGTTTGGATTAAAGGTCTGAAGTGGAAATGTTAAAAGCCCTGTGTTATGTGGTTTAGAGCAAGACAAATAAAATATGACCAGCATGGCTTGACATTAGCTCTTCATCGGGTCATGAGGAATGATTAGGATTGTGCCCCCTGCGAGATGTGTTATTAGGAACCAAATTTGGGTTGATGAATGATTTATAGATAATTATTCATGTTTGTTTTAGCCCTCATGGTGCACAAGCCCTCATGGTGCACAAGTTAAGACCACAAGTCAACAAACAGTAGACAGTCTGACAATTGTAGAAAACTACTTTCAAAGTTTATTATTGCCTTGTTCATTTGACAGTGTTCAAATTGTCCTGACTAAGTTTGTAGCTATTTAGAATAGCCATACTCATAGGAGTGATTGCAGATGTTCAAAGAGAGGTGGGAAGAGAGGGGATAACTTTGCACACTTTTGGTCAGTCTCTCCTTTTTGTCAACTTTAGACACCAAGGTAATGCTGCTTGAAGAGGGTGTGCATGTTAGATTGTCGGTTTCAGAACATTATAGACACTGTCAGATGTAGCTTCCCCAAAAATGACATCAGAACGTAATGGGGGGGGGGGGGGGGGGGCATTTTTTAGATGGATCAATGATCCACCAAGCACTTAGTTGGTAGCAGAATAATCCCTCTACCATTGCAAATAATGCTTTTTAGAGGAGGAAGTACAAAGACAGGAGCCATGTGAAAATGAGAAGAAGAGCAAACATGGAGACAATACAGAAAAAAATCATTCCACTAATTCAACAACACACACCCTGAGGGGTTAAATGTTGCTGGAGAATAATTTAAAAGATATATTGATTTCCCATATGTTTTGGTCAGTGTGCGTATTTCCCCAGCGGCATTGTGAGAGTGTGTGTGGATGAGTATAGATCTGTGTTTGTACGTTTCACATGACTTTAAAAGCTGTGCACATGTTAATACATATTTATTTTATCAATACATCCATCTGCTTGAATAGAGAATGTGTTGCTTGTGTAGAGTGTGTGTATATGTCTTTGTGTGTGTGTGTGTCTTTAAGTGTGTTAATACAAGGTGTGAGATGTGGTGGGACATCGTACATTATTGATTTATAGCTGCGTTTTGCACATGTTGCCCCTCCTGGGGATGGTGTCCCTGGGGCCCGGAGGCTGGTGGTGGTGGTGGGGGTGGGGGGCAGCAAGTCTGCGGTAGAGGCTTTAAATATTTCAGAGGGCCATTTTCATTTATATAATGGGAATTATCCAAGTCACTAAATCTAATTAGAGGGAGGGTGTGAAGTTTACCACTCTCCCCACCTTCTCTTCTAACCTCAACTAAATTCAATTTCACTGCTCTGTTGGAATGTATTAAAAATAGCTGTGCGGCCACAGCATCAGAATAAAATGATTTATAGCACAGTAACCCTAAACCCATCCAAACACCTTTAGGATGAACTGGAACACCGACTATGAGCAAGGCCTAATCACCCAACGTAAGTTTCCAAAATGCCCATTGTTTATGAATGAGACGTTCAACCATAATATCGGATCAGAAGAGAATATTAGGTTTTTAATCATTTTTATTTAGTAATCAGATTATTAAACTTAACGTGTTAGGACTTTAAATTGTCATAATTTTTCTGGGAACTTGCAGTGGGCATTTTTCACTATATTACAGATTAAACAATGAATCTGTTTATATTAAAAGAAATTGCTACTTAACGCTCCTCATTCTACCTTCATTCTGGCTTGGAAAAGCTGCGTCTGCTGTGCTAAGTTTTGTTATTCCAATCCAGATCAGCCCACAGACGCTGTGTGACTCTTCTTGTTTATACTTTGAAAAGCATTTGTTCCAGGACCAACTTGGTGGTCTCACAGTGCTAATAGATGGATTGTCTCTCATACATCCTTAATACTTCACTTTGACTTTTAAAATGCAAGCAGCCATACTGAATAAGCTCAAAGCATGATGAACAAATACTGAGATTAGTATATAAGTCAAGACCTAAAGACATTAGGATAGTGAAGAGAGCTGAAAGAGTGGTTTTGGAGCGGAAAAGAAGAGTGGCAGGGAAAAAAAGGATTTTGAAGAGGAAAACTCTTGAGAGGAGTGGAAAGGAGAGGAAAGTAGTGGAGAACACGAAAAAAGAGTAGAGATGAAGAAATAAAAGCATCAGAGAGGAAATGTTAAGTAGATGAGTGGAAAGAGTGGATGAGAATGGAAAACAGAGCAGAAAAGGTGAAGAAGGCAGTGTGGCCCTGGTTCCCTTTAAAGCCTCTGTTAACCAGCTTAGCTACCAACAGCTTTTAATTATGGCTGTCTGAGTCTCTCTCACACACACACAAACACAGTCAACAGGTGGGCTGTAAGCGTGGGCAGCCTATGCCTGTACACACTAGCCTACTATTTAGCTGTCACTACTTGTTATGAATAACATGGAGGCACTGGAGGATGCTGGTAAACACAGCCGGCTAAACTAAGGCAGACATGCACACTCTGTTTTCCCCAGAGCATCATGAGATTTGGCTAGAATCAGTTTACAAAAATCACAAGTTACACAGCTAGAGTTTGCACACAACGTTGTAATTATAGCAGCTAAAGTCCTAATGCTTCTCTTGTCTCATAAATAAAAACAATATTCTGCAATGCAAAAACATCCTCTCTTTAATAGATGCTGCACTGTAGATTAAATGGGTGTGGTTAATGACAGCTTTTCTCTTTAGATTCTCTAGCAGCTCCTTCTAAAAGGGAAAATCATTTGGTGCCCAGAAAATAATGCAATTGCATTTCATCTGTATTTGGAAAAAACTCAGACCTGGTTTAGCACAATCAATAATATCATACTGCATATAACGGTCCTGGGTTTCAGAGGGAAACTAGTCATTTTAGTCACCCAAGAATTTCAAAAGTTGAAAATATTAACTCACCAGATGGAGTGAAATCGTCTTATTGACTGGCCTGTAGGTGACGAACGCGTATGGGAAAAAGTCATTTTGGTCCACCATATGATTCTGCAAAACCAAAAGTGACCACTTCACCAGAAATGCCTCATAACCTGGTGGTATTTGTAGCACGACTAGAATCCCTTTCTGTACCAGGTTTTTGTTAGTTTACACTTGCCAGACAACAATGAGCACATACATCTACTCTAAGATATTATTATATGGAATAATAACTACATTTATCGATGCCCTCTCAATGATGATCAGGTTAAACAGATCAAAAGTGAATCTGAAGTTCATCACCACCATACTTACACTAAGGGATCTGAATGGAGTTGAATTAAGTATTGTACTTGGTGGTTTTTGAATGACTCAGTGCTGTTTATTGGTTGTGTAACAATGAATAGTGCCCACTGGCTTTCACTCCATCTCTGTATTGGGTGCTAATAGGTTTTTAGCATGAGTTAACATGCTGTGTGGTCATTGTTGATGTGGGGATGGATTTGTTGTATGATTTAAGGTGTGAGTCAACAGCTTGGTCGTCATTCAAGAGCTTCCTCTGAATTTAAGCCACAGAACTTCACTCTAAACAAACTGAGTTTAGTTTAAATCAAACCAAACATACTTATGATCTTGTTATGTAAACATGAGCTGAAGTGGAAAACTAACTGTTTTCACTCAGCTACTGTACTAATGTAACAATATATTGCTAACGGTTTGAGTAATAGTGACATTTTTTTCTTGCATGTCTGTGTAACTAGAAAAAAATCTGTCTTGACACATGACTTAAAATGGTAGCAGCCAGTTAACGGTTAAAAGAAAGGATTGTGGTCAACAGGGCGGCTGAGACCGCCTGCTTTATCTGATAACATTTTGTAGCTATCAGCTGGAAGACATATTGCTCTCTCTCTGTGTCTTTGTCTGTTTGCTCCAGCAATCTCTCTCTCTCACAAACACACACGCGCGTGCACACATGCACACACTCACACATACACACACACACAAAGACAGTCAAACTCACTCACATTTGAAACAATTCCTCTTACAAACAATAGATTATACAGGAGGGACTTTTTATGGCATTATACAAT
Source organism: Lates japonicus (assembly GCA_033238685.1). Taxonomy (NCBI): domain Eukaryota; kingdom Metazoa; phylum Chordata; class Actinopteri; family Centropomidae; genus Lates; species Lates japonicus. The sequence goes on along the minus strand of BRZM01000083.1, from coordinate 1,067,766 downwards.
AGAAATCGATGCTCCTCACCTCTGTGCACATCTGGTATATTTTTCTTTTCTCTCTCACCTATTCTGTTTATTTGCTGAGGCCATCCTTACTAACGCTTGGTATTTATTATATACAGTAAGTGTACTTTATATTTAGGATACTGTGAGCATATAATCTGTTTTTATCTTATCTTTACCTTTAACAACGCTTTGATGCTCTGCTCACAGAGAGTAAAATATAAAAATGTCATTATTGAGATGTCCTTTTTTGTGGTTGCAACATCTGATGAAAAAGTTAAGATGTTTTAGAAGTCTTGTATGTCATTTTGTACACATTTCTTTGAAACTCAGCCTCCTTAGCCTTTAATGGAATATCTTTGGGTTGAGGACAGTTGGTCAGACAAAATAAGCAGCTAAAAGATATCAGCTTAGGCTCTGGTAAATCTTGTTGGCTATTTTACTCTGCCTCTTGCTTTGCTGTTGTCTCTCTGTTGAAAAGCTTATATGTCACCTCAGGAGGGGTCAATCCTCTCACCTTGTCGCCCTGACTAGTGTTTAAATCCCTCTTTAGGATGCCCACAAGGCTTTTTAGAAAATTACATTAAAATCAGCCACGAGGGCGTTGCTGTGGAAGCCTTATCAGCCAGAACACAGAGGAACTTACATGCACTAAAGTGTAAACAGAATAATGCCATATTGTGTATGCACATTGAACACACATGTAAAGCCACCATATGGTTGTGCTCCCACACATACAGTCAGATTTCAGTCTTGCAAAAGCACACACACACACACACACACACCACTGCCATATGGTTGCATTCCCATACTTACCAACATCTACTGCACAAACACTCTGTTTCTGTTTCTTCTGGAGCTGAACAAATGCAGAACACACACTTAAAACACATACTTACAATCAAATCCTTATGCTAAAGAAGTTTTTCCCACTCACTGGACATTTGATTTTCATAAGCAGAAGTATGAAAACACACACACTAATAAGAAACTGGCAACCAACATGGCTCATAGTAATATGATGTCTGTCATACTGCAGCATCATGAATTTATTTGATGATCTGAAAAAAAGAAATTTGTGTCAGAATTTCTTCCAGTTAATCAATTAATTGATTGGCAGAAAGTTAAATGAGTTTTGATCATCAAAAGGTCAAGTCAAGTGTGTGTGTGTGTGTGTGTGTGTGTGTGTGTGTCTGTTAGTGTGTCTGTGTATATTTTTCAGGTCAGTAGAGCTGTCTGTGAAACTTGTATTTTCTGACTGCTGGTTTCTTATGACTGATTCATGGTTCACCTCAGGCGTTATCCATGTGTCTATCTTTGTCTCTCTCCCTCACACACTCTCTCTTTCTCTCTTTGTCTCTCTCTCTGAAGCCCACCCCCCACACACACACTCTACTGATGCAGCAGTTTTATCCCTAAGGCAGGTTGCAGGTTTTTACTGTACCATTGTTACCTCTTTTCTCACCCCCCCGGCCCCCCTGTCTCTCTCTCTCGCCCTAGGTCTCTCACTCTCCATCAGGGTTACTTGGGGACACTGCCAGTTGGTTTCACCGCATCTGGTTTTGCTTACTGCAGCACAGAACACCACAGCACAGTCTAATGTATTACACCTCCAATGGGAAGTGATAGGGATACACACAAACACAAACAGACAAATGTGTGATTGCATACTTAGGTGTAGTGTGTGTGTAAGTTCAGCATTACATGCTGCGACAAATAAGACACACACATAGAGCAGACACACAAATTCCATTACTCTGACAATATCTCCTACTGTGTAAATGTTGTATAATTTAATTAACATTCACGTTTCACTTCAAAATTACGCAGGTGTGGCAGCAGCCCTGCATAAAGTTACCAAATGCTTATTTTTGGCTCTGAAAGTCACACCTGACCACATAACTCCCAGAATCCCTTTCTATATCAGCTTTCTTCTTGACTGTTTACTTATTTTTGCAGCTGAGCAGCACTCCATTGCACTTCATTGCCGCCTTCCCAGTGGCAATAAAACATTTATTATTTCATCATGAATAATTCAATATTATGTGCTCATATTTGAGTTAAGGTTTTATTTATTTTTTTGTTTTCTGCACAAACTATAATCAAAGGACATAAAAATATTGTTGCAAAAAAAGTTTAACTTTCTGTAATTTTAACCAAATGATATAAAGAATCAAATTATTTGACACAGAAACCCAGAAAAAAATAATTTGAAAAAGAGGTTGAATAAGAGTGAATCTGCAAATTGCTTTGGACATAGGGCATGAAAATTGCACACTGTGCACTAATCTGAATAGGCTGCAGTATTCATAAACTTGTAGCACTCATCAATTGCCTTTTCACCCAGTCACCTCTTAAACATCCATTTAGCCATCAAAGCTCACCAAAGGGGAACTGATCTGTTTTCCAAATTGTTATGGTTGTCCTGGTGCAAACTTCTACTCCTCCATGCTGAAGTGCAGATGGCCTGTGGACCCAGAAGAACCAGTAGAAATGCAGAAGTCATTGTCTTGTAATTTCTGTCTCACTGAGTTCTCTCAGTGGGTCTCCTCATTTCTGCATAACTGTCTGTCAGATACACTACAGGTTTTACAGTCTATTTTTTAAATAAAATTAAAAAAAATATGCCAGGTAACTTAATTATAGTTCATGTGAGGTTAAGGTAAAGCAACTGGTACTACTAAGTGGTGTCTTCCTAATGATTTTCCTTCATTAGGGTGAAGTGAAAGCAACTCTCTCTCTGCAGCAAAAGGATGAGCAGTGCAAACATCCTTTGCTGTATATGGACACTGGCTGTAACACAGAGGGTGTTGTGCATTTGTATGTGTGTGTGTGCGAGAGAGAAATATTTATAGAAATCTGATAGGAGAACACACAGCTGGCACACCAGCAGTCAATAGAGGGGTCACAGTAGTTCACAGGCTTTATTTCTTTCCCAGTTTGTTCTTTATTTGCAAAAGCCTTTTGTTTTGGACTTTTCCATCACCCTTTTTCAATTAGTTTCACTTTATTTTATACTTTTTTGTTTCACGATTTGTTCTGCTTGTAATTTCACGCTGTCTTAAGCTCTTTCATGTCTTGTAATTTTGGCATTCCATTTCTTTTGGACATTGTGCACCCTTGTATCTTTCCTTCTTCAACACATTTTTACACATGTTCCCTCCTACTTTCTCACCACTCCCACCATTCAAACTTAGTGATCATGAATTGGATTCATTCTCTATACAAAGCAAACAAAAGCCATAATATTTCAGGATTTAGGTATTTTCCAAACTTCAGCATTAGTGTAATAATGTAAATATATTCACTAGGTTCATAACGTCAACATAAATAGCTGATCTGCCTATGTGGTTTTTCCAGTGCTGCATTGTATTTGCGTGCTACATACCAAACCTCACAGACCTACTTTTACATGTTCCATTTTTATGTATTCAGCTGTGTCTCACTTTAAGTACAGAAGTTAAGTGAGCTTCATGTCTTTGTAATGCAAAGATCATACTGATCTGGCTTGGCATGTATAAACCCTTTCAGATAAAACTTTTCGTCTCAAGTCCATCAAAATCCTGAAAATTATGTAGATTTGTTCATACTCTTGGGAATTAATGCCATGCATAAACTAGAATCCCCGGGAGTTCATTATAGGGCATCATGACCAAGTCTTAACATAACCACTCATGGAATTTCTGTAAAGAATTTTATTCATTAAATTTTCCAGAAAACCTGGTTATTTAACAAATGGATAAAGTAACAAGAATATATCAGAACTATACAGTGAAGATCAGACTTGAAAACAACATCCAGGAAGAAAGAATATCTTTACTTCAAAGATGGGCCCCATTGTGGGCCACAGTGGGAACTATGATCATAACCAGACTTTCAACAGGGTGATGTTTTTGAATATTAAACTTTTGTAATTAATTTTTTTATTGGTTCATTCATGTAGTTGCATTTTCTTCTTTTTCTGCAGATCAATGTGCGTGTCACCACCATGGATGCTGAGCTGGAGTTTGCCATTCAGCCCAACACAACAGGCAAACAGCTCTTTGACCAGGTAAGACACACACACACACACACACACACACACACATACATACATAATTTCCATTTTGATCCTGAAGTACAGTGTGAGGAGCCAACTTTCCTAAAGCAGCTAGAAGGGTGCAAAAAATACATCTATCACTAGAAGGGAGCAGTAAGAATTCTACTTCAAATTTCTGAGTGAACTCTGTGAGCTGCTGGAAGAATCACATCGTTTGTTATCCATTACTAATGAAAAGCAATACTGGAAGTGGGCATACGTGTGTGCCAGTGGGTGCTTGGCTGGGTTTGGGTCGGTGCTGGTTCTGTACAGAGATGACACACAAAGCATTCTTTGTCTCTTTGTCTAACTGGGAGCTTTTAGGAGACAGTGGATGTAAGTGTTGCATAGAAGTGTGTCTACTAGTGTGTGTGAATGTGTGTGTGTGTGAATGTGAATGTGTGCGTGCAGACTGTCTGGCAAGTAAAGGGCAGCTTTCAGTGTTGTTTCATGTCAGGCTGCAAAGGTTTGTTGAAGCTATGGTGATGATGAGGGAGGGAGACAGCATGAAAGAGAGATGTTTTCTGTTTTTGTTGTTGCTCTTCTGTCCATGCTCTGCTTTATACTGTAAGATCAAATCACAGAAGACATCTTTTGTATCAGAATAAATTATGAAGTCTTGCCTTGTAAAAGAAGGGAGCCCAATCTGTACTGTCCAGTCAAATTCCAGTGTTTCTTGCTGTGGATGACTGGCCAAATGGCATTATTCAGCTGGGCCAATAAGGGCCCAATAAAGGTTTTCTCAGAGCCATCCCAGAATCACCTTAGAACAAATTGAGACTTGACCATCTAGAATGACAAATTGCCTTTTGCACATACTATACTGATCATTTTATTTGTCAACTCAAATATTTTCACCTCCATGGTGCCCACAACCTTCACCTCATGTTACATCAAGATGTAGTGAGGAATCTTGTTGATACAGTTTTAACCATGTGAAAAGTCATGTTAAACTGACAGCGACTTATATGTTGGTATTTATTCACCTAATACCTTATTCAGTTTTCATAAAACATTGATTCCATGAGGCAGACTGCAGTGACCAGATCAAAAATGGTGGGAAAATTCTTGGCAACCTCTAACTGGTAATTCTTAGACAGTGCAGTGTTTAATATTGATGAAGAAAGAAAGTCTAATGAAAAAACATCTTTAGTGACCTATCAAACCTCTTTAGCATGTAGCTGTGTGTGTGTTTCTGTGTGACTATGGTACTAGAATAAGGCCCAGGTCGGATCATCTTATGCTGAGTCAACTGCTGCCCATCACCTCCTCTACCTTCTTTGTTACTTTCGTTTCTATTTCCTCTCTCTCTATGATATACACACACGTGCGCGGCTGACTCACCAGATTTCAATGTTTCATCATGCTGTGCTCATGTATTGTCATGGCAACCAACTGTCAAATGTCCAGTGATGTGTGCACAGCCTCCTGTTGCCATATAGTATATGTTTGCAGATATAGTATAAACAAATCTGCCTGTGAATACTTGTTTTACTGTGTGTACCACACACCAATGACTGTTTTCATCATTTATTAATTATAATTATATAAATAAATAAATAATTATAAATTATTTATTAATCCGTTATCTTTCATCTGTAGATATTCTTTTTGAAACTTGAGTAAAGTGGGTAGAGCATGGAAAAAAAAACTATATGAACCCTTTAACCTATATGTTACCTATATGTTACCTACGTGTAGGTAACATATAGGTAACATAACAGGGTTCAAGTTCAGGGTTTAGGATAGTTCTGAAAAAATGCCTTAATGAGTGCTCAAATGTTAGGATTTGCTTTGTTTTTTTCCTGTTACTGTCTGTAACTTTTGGTTGGACAAAACAAGCAATTTGAAGATGTCACCTTGTGCTCTGGGAACTAGAGTGAGATTAAATGATTAAACGTTCAACTGAATCAACAAAAAAAGAATCAACATATTAAGAGATAGTGAAAGTAATCATTAGTTGCAGTCCTAATCCTAACCAAGCTTGATGAAAGTGAAGAACCTGAAAGTGAAAAGACTTCTGACCAATAAAGGAGAATGGAGAGGAAACAGAAGCTGAAAAGTGAGTGAGCAAACAGGTGTAAAAGTAATGACAGACTTCAGTGGTGAATGACACGGTGAAGTGTCATATGTCCATCATGAGGTAAAAATAGATGTAGATAAAATAGACACCCCCCTCTTTGAAAAAGACACTGTTTCAGATTGACTGCCAGCATGAAAGTAAAGCACATGACTGGGTTCTACTGAAGTGAGGTGACATCCAAAAGGAATACATCAAGGGGATGTAGATAACGAGTTGATTAGGACTGAATGGAGCATAAAGAAGTGACAGAAAAAGGATCGTGGCATACTAAACATACACTGGATGTGTTCTTAAATTTAGGAAAAGTAACATAGCATTTCTAGGCAGGCATCCATAACTTTATTGGCCTGTTAGATAATAAAGTGGGATACGTGACAGATGCTTAACTTGCCTCAGTATATTATCATAAACTGATTAGCGTCAACTTGCAATATTACTTCAATATGCACATGCTCTGTACTTTTGTGGGATGAAAACGGTCTCTCATAAAAGACTAGCAGAACCTGTTAGACTCCCTAATTACACTAAAAAAGTTACAGGACAAAATAAAGTCACATGAAACTAAGAGAGCCTGTGGTGTTGACGACATCCTAAATGAAAGTTAAAATTCACAGACCTCAGATTCCAATTGGCTATACTAAAACTCTTTAAACATTGTCCTTAGCTCTGGGATATTTGGAAATGATTTGGAAAAAAAAATGTTTGTAGGGTTTATATACACTGATCAGCCGTAACATTATGACCACTGGTGGATGAAGTGAATAACATTGATCATTCCGTTATAACACAATGTTCTGCTGAGGAACCTTTGGTCCTGACATTCATTTGGACATTACATTGTCATGTACCACCCACCTAAATATTGTGACAAACCAAGCACACACCCCTCCAGTGGCAACAACACTCCCCAATATGACCACTTATATTTTCTAGGTGTTTTAAGCTATTTTTACTTACCTGCATAATTAAAAAGGATAATAATAATAATAATAGAGCAACATCACAATTCTTCTGTTTATGTTTGTTTTGTTTTGTTTTTTTTCACATATGCTTTGGCAATGTAGGCTTCTGTTTCCCATGCCAATAAGGACAATTTAAATTGAATTGCATTGAAACAGTCAGGCCTCCCTGTGATCACTTAACTGCAGTGTGTTGAGGGTACATACAGGAAATCACATGTCCAGCAGTGAATGGTGAGCTCTGTGATAATGATCCATGCGAGAAACAGCCTGAAAGCTGTTTTGATTTTAAATGGTGCAGATTCACATGAATGAAGAGAGGGCTTCATTGATAAAGAGGCTGCCGAGCTAAATATAAACACCCATAAGCTCACTCAAATATACGCACACACAGGCATGCACACACAATGATAAAAGGCCTTAGTGAGATGGGAAAGCTTTTTAATCAAACTAACCCAAACCCCAACATATAAGCAGCCTGCCTCTGAACATGAACACTTTGATGGACCATAATCACACACATACACTTTAAAAGTTGTCTGTGCGAACAAGTGTTTTCATCTGTAATATGAAAGCGAGGAGTTCTATTCAGTGGTGCAATCAGCTTGATTTTCCTGTCCCTTTAATGTTGTCTGTCTTTCCTCTTCTCTCTTCCACTTATTATTCCTTTGCTCCAATGCTGACGTTCCCAAACCATGTATTCACATTCTCAGGCTTCACTCCTAAATCTGCATGCTGAGCTCTCAGCATCCGCATAGCTGTCTCCGCATACCGCATTCCCAGCCCCACTGGAGGCGCTCTGTGTGTAGGAGTGCATGTGTGTGTTTGGAAATGTGACTGACTGTACAGTTACCATTGCTACAGCATGTTTTGGATGAGTGTTTCAGAGTGTTTTTTCATTTGATTATGCCTGTAATTATTTGATACTTAATGTGTTTATGTAAGCATGTTTATGTGTGTCTGCGTGTGAGAGAGAGTTAATTACATGGTAGGGAGTGCTGTCATATTGACTGTGTAAATCACATTAGAGAATGAATAAGTGTCCCCTTAGGGGCTGCCCCCACAACCCACCTCTTTCCGTCTGTATCAATAGTTCAATAGTTTGTAAATGACAAACCATTTGAGTTTCAGAGAGTAGGGAGGGAAGACAAAGTTAGCAGTAAAGGGAAAAGACTTAAAGAGGGAAGAAAGGGAAAGGAAGAAGGGAGGAATATACAGAATGAAGCTGGCTGAGCACTGTGAAACTGTTACCTTTCAGTTCTTTTTTGGAGAACAGTTTTCCTGGAGATGAGGAGCAGACCAGGAACAATATTTGATAATGTTTTAGACAGCTCCCCCATGCACAAAGCCAGGTCAATAAAGAAATTGTTTTCCCAGTGGTTTTTAGTATTCAAAAGCCCAATTAGAAAAACTTGACAGTCTTGTATGAGTGCAGATGTTAGGGGCATTTGGATCCTGTAAACTGGTCAAAACAAAAGGCATTTGTGTGATTTCAGGTGGTGAAGACAGTGGGTTTAAGGGAGGTCTGGTTCTTTGGCCTACAGTACACAGACAGTAAAGGCTACGTGACATGGCTCAAGCTCAACAAGAAGGTGAGAGACTCTGAACATAACCACTGAAACTTATGTCTGACCCAAGGACTTAATCTTATATCAGTTTTTATATTTTTATTTTGTTCCTGTTTTTATCCTTAATTTCCACAGCTTGAGAAAACAACATTATTAGTTACAGAAGCCTGTAAACAGTAGTCATCCTCCTGCGGACTTTATCAATGCTCAAGAAAGCCTATGAAGTAAATTTGTCTTTCTAATCACACTTCAGTATTATGTTTGGTTAAAGCTTTATAACTAGTGAACATATTTTGTTTCCATAAATGTTCCTTTAATCTTGTTTTAAATGATGATGATTTCCTCAGGACTTACGGTGTTTGCATACTAGAACAAAGACACGTGGGGAGGGTGAAGGGTAAAATATGAAATGTCATGTGTGGGTGTTTTCTCCAGGTGACCCAGCAAGATGTGAAGAAGGAGAATCCGCTGCAGTTCAAGTTCAGAGCAAAGTTCTTTCCAGAGGATGTTTCTGAGGAACTCATCCAGGAGATCACACAGAAGCTCTTCTTCCTGCAGGTATTGTACAACTGGTCTGCCAAGATATTTTGGTGTTAAGGTGTCAATCAAACTGATACTAGCATGGGGTGGACATATTCTGAAAATTGGGCTGTGATTTACAGCATTTGTCTTGAGGAGCACCTTGCTGCAGAGCTAGCAGAGCAAACTAGTGTGTAATCAGGATTTTAAGTGTTAAGATGAGAATTTATCAGCTGTCAAGTAATAAAAGCTGGCACTGAATTTCTGATCACATCTGTAGTGTCGTTCTTTGATCAGGTATCCTCTAATTTCAATCAAAACTTTGCTAATTTTGACTGTATGTATTAGGCAAAGTTATGTTAGTGTTTAGGACTTACTGCTGCTCTATACATAACATCTAAGGTTTATTTACCCAGGAAAGGTTGAGTGAGCATCTCAGGCTATTACTGACTATGTGTGTGTGTGTGTGTGCATACGTACGTGTGCATGTTTGTGTGTTCTCTCTGCAGGTGAAGGAGGCCATTTTGAATGATGAGAACTACTGTCCCCCAGAGACAGCTGTGCTGCTGGCCTCCTACGCTGTCCAGGCCAAGTATGGTGATTACAACAAAGATATTCACAAGCCTGGCTACCTGGCCTCCGACCGGCTACTGCCACAAAGGTACATTGTATACACATACACAGTATACACAATATTCAATACAAATGTTAAATGCACTGACGTTATGACAGCAAGGCATATATATATATATATATATATATATATATATATATAATTATATATAATTTAGTTTCCCTTTTTGCCTCTGTGTGCAAATGTGTCCTGTAGAGTTCTGGAGCAACACAAGCTGACAAAGGAACAGTGGGAGGACAGAATACAGACCTGGCATGAGGAGCACAGAAGCATGCTCAGGTGAGTGTATCTGTTTGACGCAAGAAATCACTGTATTTTCAGCCTTAGAGAATTTAGAGGTTTTAAGACACTGGCACCTGAATGCTGCAGATCTGTCTGTTTACCGCTGCTTGTATCTGTGTGTGTGCAGAGAGGATGCAATGATGGAATATCTAAAGATTGCTCAGGACCTGGAGATGTACGGTGTCAACTACTTTGAAATTAAAAACAAGAAGGGCACAGAGCTGTGGCTTGGGGTCGACGCCTTGGGGCTCAACATCTATGAACATGAAGACAAGTAAACAAATCATGCACGCACACACACACACACCTGTGCAGTTCTATAGGTTATGTATATTTGTTTATTACAGTCCACACAGACCTCATCATTATTTAACATTAATCAGTAACAAAGAGGATTCCCAGTCATAGCTTGACAGAAATGAAATGTTTCCACCATAATTGACTTGGTTGGTACATTCTAAGTCACTAATTCCTAACCTGGGGGTTAGTACCTCTCCACAGGAAGGGTCACACAGGGTCATACATGAAGTGTTGCAATTTTTTGTTTGAAAGTCCTTTCAGAAGAATATTGGGATAATTATCTGCAGTACTTCATGCCAGACTAGGAATGAATGCATTAAGGGACCTCTCCCTCAGCTGCCAGTGTAGCTATATTGTAGCTGGTTGATGAATATGAACTGTATACTTTCTCAGCTCTGTCAATGGCCTTGGGTTGCATTGGTTTGACAACAGCGCCCTCTTTTGGTTTTGAACAGTACAGCTGATGAACAACCTGAACACAAACATGAAAATACCCCCTCAAAATCTTTATTCTGACACCCAACATTTGAAATATTTTTTCATTTTTAAAACTTTCAAAGCATGCACATGTCCTTAAGATGTTAGGGAAAGATTTTAGACAATGTGTTTAGAGTTTACTTAATCATATATTCACTTTGTCATTGTTAATTAAAAATCTCATCACTGCCTGCTCAGGTTGTCACCAAAGATCGGCTTCCCCTGGAGCGAAATCAGAAACATTTCCTTCAGTGACAAGAAGTTTGTTATCAAGCCCATTGATAAGAAAGCACCAGTAAGTGTTGGAATGATGTGTGATTGATGGCCGCTTTTTAAGTTTGCAATATTTTTGCACCCTAATCCTCTCATATCCATCCTCTGTGCAGGATTTTGTGTTCTACGCCCCTCGGTTGCGGATCAACAAGCGCATCCTGGCGTTATGTATGGGAAACCATGAGCTGTACATGAGGAGGAGGAAGCCCGACACTATTGAGGTGCAGCAGATGAAGGCTCAGGCCAGAGAGGAAAAACACCATAAACAGATGGAGAGGTACAGCACATGCTATTTTACCTTTATCAGGAAGTTGAAACAACACCTTTCATTTATTTCTGCTGGAAATAACAGTTATCCGTTTTTTAATAGCATTCCTTTGTACTTTACTTATTTCACAACACATGAACACCCTGCCACACAAACATACATACAAGCATACTTTTTGTAACGCTGACACTCCCACATTGCAAAAAGACACTTAATTATCATTACATTTTTGTCTCCAGTTGATTTCTTACCTTAAAAGTCTTTGCATTGTTTATAGCAAATGGAAATATGTACTTTTCATTCACTGATTAATTAATTCACTTCATGAGGTGATTTTACAGTCAGTGCATATCTGAAATGGATGACTGCATGTACAGTTAGAAGTCAGTATTCCTCCTAATCCTGTACACACTTATCTAGTGTGAAGTGCATGGTGTTCTGAATGAACAGATTTTGGCTTATGTTTGAAGTGGAAATTCATTAATAAAGCTGAATCTGTTAGTGCTGGATCTGCTGTTACTGTAGGAAACAAACACAACACAGCACATTTTACTGTGGGCAACAAGGAGTGATAAAATAGTAGATATTAGATTTGCAGATATGTTGTGCTGCAAACAAAAAACACAGCAATCAGTGCACCGATATCAAATAGCGACACAGCAGGCAGAACACAAACAGGATCTGATGGTTGTTTTTAAATATAATTCATGTGGGCTGCTGTCACTGTGGAGACTGCTGCATTAATTTCTGTATTTGTTGACTGTGTTTGATTGCGGGTGGATAATGTGTGTGTGCTTTGTTTTTGTCTCACAGTTACTTGTGAAGTATTTAATGACCATCTAAAATTCCTTTTAGATGTAATTGCATTCTGATGCAGTTTTATCTTGTTTGTGTATTTAAAATCAATGCTTCACCTAGATCGACATATGTTGTGTTTATTGTGAAAAACTTACAAATGCAAATTGACAATGTAATGTAATACACTGCAATATAATGTAGCAAATAATACATGTTCATATTACTCATTAGAACCGTTGACATCAGGAAGATATCTTGATAAGCCCAGACTCAATACAAACTGTCTATGAATTTTCTTGTTGACTATTTTGGTAGTGTAACTTCAAATGACCAACTGATACGTCACGTGCTGGGTGTGATGTTTGTTTTCTGTGTTATGTCAACAGAGCGCAGCTGGAGAATGAGAAGAAGAAGCGTGAGCATGCAGAGAAGGAAAAGGAGCGGATAGAGCGAGAGAAGGATGAGCTGATCGAAAGGCTGAGGCAGATTGAAGAGCAGACACAGAGAGCTCAGAAAGGTATGACTGGACCAACACCACAAATGTACAGCATTGTTGTTGTTGTGATATCATTGCACCCACCTAAATGATTTTGATACCAACTCAAATGTGTCTGTACAATTTTGTATCAAAAAGTATTCAAAGTTAAAAGTTTTGCCAGATTCATAGTTTTCTTTACTTATTATTTGACCAGATAGTGTAGTTCTTAAGTCCAAACATCAACGATCAATCAATGCACAACAACCAGACCAAAATTGAAGTAAAAAGTGTACTGTTTTGTACTGTTTACTGTGTACTGTGTACTGTTTGTTGTTCAGGCATAAAGAATAGTTTATAAACCCCAAACTGAATATCCTTGCACACTTATTTGCATTTTCTCAACATTTCCCAGAGATGTCAAGTCCAGTCAAGTCAAATCAATTTTATTTCTATAGTATCAAAATTTAACAGAAATTATCTCAAGGCACTTTCATCTTTCTCAGTCAGTTGGAAATGTATAATAATAATGATAGTAACTACAACAATAAAAATAATTGTAACAGTAGGTGTGGGATCATGGGGGCAGTAAGTGCCTTGCAGATCATTTGTGTACCTTGTCAGCTCAGACTGCTGCTGGTTTATCAGGTTTATGAGAGATCATTTACACGGCACTGACTGATGTCAGGCAAGAAAGCACACAGTCCATCTCTTTGAATTTGCATAAAGCAGAGGCTCTAAGACAAGTGTAGGTGGGGGGGCAGCCTCAGGCAGCAGCAGGGTGTATTTGTACTGCTTCACATTGAGTAAATCTTGCTGGTTCAACGTGGCAAAAATCATGCAGCTGTAATAACAGCCCTTGTCATAAATTTAACATTGTACAAAGAGATTTAAAGAAAGATAAGTTCTCAAGCCTTGACTGCACATGCAGGATGTTTCCAAGAAAGACAGACTGTTCACAATCCTCACTCGCAAGACAGCATTGGTCCAGGACAGGAAAAAAACTCATCCAACCAACCAGGCATTGAAAAGTCCAGGATTTTAAATCAGGGCTACAGCGAGAATTATGGGGCCTCATTTATCAAGGCATGTGTAAAATAAGTCTTAAATTTGTGAACTGCCTACATGCAGAAGAAAGCTGGTCTTAATACAACACAAATACACTCTGCTGAATGCAGCAGTTTCAGCATTTGTTAAGGTCCCTTACTAAATACACTGTCACACTGGTTAAGAATGTTATGTAACCCATATTGTTACATGTGCAAGTGCAGAACTTGAAGAGCAGACTCGCAAAGCGCTGGAGCTGGAGCAGGAAAGGAAGCGAGCAAAGGAGGAGGCAGAGCGTTTGGAGAGGGAGAGGCAGGCGGCGGAGGAGGCCAAGGCGTCGCTGGCTCAGCAGGCTGCCGACCAGATGAAGAATCATGAACAACTGGTACCTGCACTCACATACATATCAATCACAGCTGCTGTTTCCACTATAACATTTCCTCATTTTTAACACAGATGGCAACAACCAGAATTCACCGTACAATCAAACATTTAGTTTGTTTCTTTTTAACTCTATGATGGAAATGCTGAATTGAATATTTAATCACTAAACTAATGAGTTTATTATTATACATCTATTATAGTACTAACCAGCAGTGGGTTTTTTTGTTTTTGTTTTTTTTCACTGATATTAATACAGTGGTCTGTTCAAATCCTAACTCACAACAGTTTTTCAAATATGAAAAGTTGCGATTCTGACTGTGTTATAGTATTGTAAATTACAAATACATTTGGTTCAGTTTGGTAACTTTTACTGGAATGTGTTGTTGTTTTTGACAGGCTGCTGAGTTAGCAGAGTTCACTGCCAAAATTGCCCTGCTTGAAGAGGCAAAGAGGAAAAAAGAAGAGGAAGCAACAGAATGGCAACACAAAGTACTGTTAGCCCTGTATATTAGTATGTCTGTGTGTGTGTGTGTGTGTGTGCCACACGTTTGGGCTCATAACTCTTTAACTTTAATCTAAATAACAATTGATTTAATTAAAAAAAATATCTGGGCAAAAATCTCATTATGAGATGTAGTAAGGCGTCACCAATACCAAAACTGTGGGTTCTGCATCAGTGCCACCAACTTGGTCAGGAGTTCCACTTGAACACATATGACAATTTTCTGGGAAGCCAGTGTGGGATCACATTTCTGTCATTGCACTGGTGCCTCCTCATGAGCACTGATGTTAGCATGTGGACTGCAGTGCAGAGGAAACTGGACATTCCAGTCAGTTAGAGAAAAGGGAAGAATTCAGACAAACAACAAAATTAGACAGATTGTAACATCATGTGCACACGCTGTGGTTTTGTCATTTTAGAAGTATGGACACTGGCTGAGCTGTAGTATAATCAGTGGGAGTTTACTTATGCATTTTCTTTCCATTATTTTGCCATATTCATTTACCCATAAGCTGAGCTGTCCTCACCAGCAGAGGACCCTGTCAGCTGTAGCATACATGGAACAGAGTCCTCTGGCAAAAGGAAAAAAAAAAATCAAAACTAATTTGCTGCTTTTACTGTGAAAGAAAATTTTGGCTTCTATATATGTTCTATATATATTGTTTTAATGCACAGTAGTATACTATTGCAATTGCAGGAAACCGTTCCTGACTCAGTATAGTATACTATACACAGTGTGTATATGCTGATGTCCATATCTGTACAGAGGAAACAGATTTGGAGGTAATTTGAAACATTTCTGCTATAAATAGACATTAATGTATTTTTTTCTGTACACATAACCAAAGCACAGAGGAGTGAAGAAAAGAAATCTGAATGATGCAAAGTACAAGATACAGAGGTTTTACAGAAGGAAAGTGTACTGTGTGTTTAGCCTGGACATGAAGAACTTTTCTCCAAATATCACTTCACTTCATCCCAATAAAACATCAATTTTACTTTAAAAAGCTGAGACAGTCTACACCAGGATGGCACAACTATCCTGAGAAACTTAAAAATTCAAAAGTTACAAGTATGTGTCCATGTGTCAGTGGTTAAATGTGTGTGCATGTGTCCATATTTTTTCTGTGCTAATATTTGTAAAGAGTCAGTGTCTGTTTTTTTATGAAAGCCTTCATATCTGTTCATTCCAGGCTCTGTCAGCACAAGAGGACCTGGAGAAAACCAGGGAGGAGCTGAAGACGGCCATGACATCTCCACCAGCACCAGAGCACGATGAGCAGGATGAAACGAACGCTGAGGCGAGCGCTGAGCTGCTCAGTGATGGCGTCACCAGCCACCGCAGTGAAGAGGAACGCATTACTGAGGCACAGAAGAACGAACGTGTGAAGAAACAGCTGCAGGTAGAGAAGCAGGGCAAGAGAGGAAAGACAGGAAATAGAACATTTTGTTTACTGCAGAGCTTTAAACACAAATAAAATGAAACCAAACACAAGCTGTAGTCAAAGTGTTATAAATATAAAACTGTACAGTCAAAATATGGTTTACAAATACGAAGATACAAAGATAAATAAAAACTTAAGAAAGAAAAAAACAATAGAGGGCCAAAAGAAGGCCAAAGACAGATCCTTCCTGGATAAAGCTGGAAGACTAAGATAAATGGTATATAGAACCAAGTAAAATGCATTTGTAGGTGAAGTTAAGTGCAGGGGCGCATATGTGCCCAAATTAAAGAGACTCTAGTGCACTGTTCCTTTGCCAGCTTGTTGTCTAATTTTTAAACAAACAAGCACACACCTGCTGCAAGTTTGCCACAGGAAAGGCTCTCTATCCAAGAAACACATTTCTGCAAGAGCCCAAGTCATTTAAGCTGTGAATCTGCCAAAATATGTCTGAAATCCAATCCTTTGGTGAAGAGGGGATTATTTGTACTGATTTTACTCAAAACTGGCCATGTCCATACAAAAACAGGAATATATAAAAACAATTTGTGTTGCAGAGAAAAACAGCAGAATCTGGTGTATATAAACAACTTTGAAAAACTGCAGGATTCCCATAAAAGTGCATGCAAATGAATGCACATTACTTACTGGAACAAGGTGAAAATGCAGTACAAATCATTTTCAGTATTTTGAAAAATTGGAAACAACAGCTACATCATTTTCAGTAAGGAACGGGAGGAAGTGCTGTACCACATACTGTGAGGCCTGTAAGATTTTTCTCGGGAGTTCATAAAGCTCAACATCAGTTGTCAAAACAACATTAAAGCACTAAATGAAGTGGAATGCAAGCGGAACTCGAGGTACACTGGCAGACTGTTGATTTATCACGTCATTCAGATTTCCTCTCTTTGCTAACAGTGTCAGCACTTGCTTTCATCTGTAAAATGTCATGCATGTTAGGACAAGTGACCAAACCACAAAACAATGGTAAAATAATGACAGGCTGTAACTTTTTTTTGTATTGCCTCAGGTAAGAGGTACACTGAATAATTCAGGTTCAAGGTTATTCAAACTTCCTCCCTCTCCAGGATATATGATTGTTAAACATTTTAGAATTAGGGATGGGCCTTGAGGTAATGTGAGGTGAGTTTTTTTTTTTGTTAATGTCAGGGCGGCATGGTGGTGCAGTGGTTAGCACCTCACAGCAAGAAGGTTCTGAGTTCGAGCCCCGGTTCAAGCCTGGGCTTTTCTGTGTGGAGTTTGCATGTTCTCCCTGTGCCTGCGTGGGTTCTCTCCAGGTAAAGACATGCAGGTTAGGTTAACTGGTGACTCTAAATTGCCCGTAGGTGTGAATGTGAGTGTGAATGGTTTGTCTATATGTGTTGGCCCTGCGATGGACTGGCGATCTGTACAGGGTGTACTCTTGCCCAATGACAGCTGGGATAGGCTCCAGCCCCCTGCAACCCTTAATAGATAAGTGGTATAGATAATGGATGGATGGTGCAATGTCATGAACATATTATATATAATCATGCATACATTTAGGAGGTCTTCATAAATATTTCATCCCAAAAATTATTTTAATTGCAATATTGATTTCAACCATATCACACAGCCCTCTGCCAATCCCTGGTGCTTATACTGTCATTTATTCCATCGATCCATGAGATGTGACTGGTTCGATTTGATCTTTTTGTGAATGAAAATTTCAAACTTTAAAAACACAAACAGGCACTGTAAGTTTTCTTTTGCTGTAATTAAGGTTCTTACATAGTTACACAAATTAAACTACAAGATAACTAATACTAATTAGTTAAATGTAGCATGATAAAGGACTGTGTTATTCTCATTTGAAATATGAGCTTTAAGACAGCCCCTGTTGAATTTTAATCAAGCTAAAAGGATGATGCATCATGACCTGAGAAGACCAAGATAATAAATTATGGAAGTTTTTCTTAAAAATTACTCACCACTGATACCCCACTGATTCATGAACTTAATGCAATGTTTCGCCATCTCTCATCACCTCTCTCTGTCACTCTCTTCTGTCCAGGCTCTGAGTTCAGAGTTGGCCCAGGCCCGGGATGACACTAAGAAAACGCAGAACGACATGCTGCACGCTGAGAACGTCAGGGCAGGAAGAGACAAGTACAAAACCCTGCGCCAGATCCGCCAGGGTAACACGAAGCAGCGCATTGATGAGTTTGAGTCCATGTGAGCTTGGAATGAAGGGTGGACATAACGAAGAGGAGGGACAGTTAGTCTCGTTGCCATGTCAACGCCTCACTTTCCTTTTAAAGCCCAAAACCTGCTGCCACCACAGGAACTCCTGCTTTGTTCTGTCAGGAGAGAGACCAGCTAACAGGCTTTGTAGCTTCTGCCTCGCCAAAGCTCTGCCTAGCAGCGGTTGGCCAATCACACTTCTACCTGCTTTTTAGAGCTCGACCCCTGCCCCAACAAAGCACATGTCTTTTAATCTGTTGGAAAAATAGCAAGCAACATATCCTTTCAAACATGGACTCCTCCCTTGTACAATACTGACAATATTAATGCTTGCATGTATGATAATTAAACAACAACAGGACCATTAAATAAAATGAGACTGGACAGATTTGGTTGCTTTTACTCAACAAAATGAAATGGCCATTTGTAGCTTTTTGATGTTGCCGGCATACTTGTCCATAAAGCTTTAATATCTGTACCTTACTGTTACTTCTTTTGTCATCAGTTGAACAATTTAAATAATTTGTTTAAAAAAACACGCCTTATTTGTCTCATTCCCTGCCCATCTAGTATAGTACATTTTGTGTAGGGAAAGTTAGCCTGTTCAGTTCTGTCTGTGTCATTGATCTGTTAATGCTACATCAACTAACTTATCTTCTTGAATGGCTATCAGTTTGTAAATGCTCACTCAAAAAATTGTGAGCAAATAGATGCTAAGAGCTAAATTTGCTTGTTTTTAATGCATACTGTGCTGGCATTCTCCATCCATAGAGATATTTGTTCAAATATATATTTTGCCCCACAATAAAGAATGAATTTATATTTCCAACTGTGCGGCTACAGTATGATCTTAAGAGTCCTGACTGAGATTGGAGCCAGTAGAGCTGGCAGGATTGTGTGTCATACATTCAGGCTGCAAACAGTTTAAGCAACAAACAAAACATCAGTGCATTTGTTTATGTTTTCATTAAGTCCAAATTTCATTCAGTGGCACAAAGAGACATCATTGGTGAGCCTCATTAAACTAGAATACAATAAAATAATATGAATTGTTATAAGTTGTATTTTTATGGACATTTCAATTTCTCATGTGAAATAGTAGAAAAAAGTGAATGAGGCAAAACTAAACAGATGAAAAGCATTTTGTGACTTTGGTGAGGTCTATGTGTGCCTGCCTCTATCAACTGAAGTAAAATGTATCTTTTGTGCTCTCTGTGATGCTTATAGACCAATATTTCTGCTGAAATGTGGGAAGAAGCCTTACAGACAGTTCAGACTGTGTACTGTGTGCAGAGTAGGTCTCTTTAACCTACGTTGTCTGTCCGTCCCATTCTTGCGAACGTGATATCTCAGGAATGCTATGGATGAATCCCTTAAAAGTTTGCACAAAAGTTCACTTGGACTCAAAGATTAGCTGATTAGAATTTGTTCAGAAGTCAAAGGTCAAGGTATGACCTCATAAAACACAAGTTTTTCCACCTTGTGACTGCAATATCTCAGGAATGCCACAAAGGAATCCCTTCAAATTTCGTATAAACCTTCACTTGGACTCAAAGATGAATTAATGATATTTTTGGCCATAACTGAAGAATTCACACACTAATTAACTATAAATGGACTGGTAGGCAGAGGCATACAACTGCAGGGTGATAATTCCATTTTTCATAACGGAGTGGCTTTCTCTTATTTCGACTGAGATTTGACATGGCCAGACAGCAATGAAACAAAATAATGAATAATTTTTGACATGACAAGACATTCATGTAACAGAATTTTGGATCATTCAATAATTTAGCTCTCACAGCTACTCTTCACTGCTACCAGATACAGCAGAGGAATCCTTAAAATACCAGCAAGAACAGACTCATTCATGTCATCATTAATGCCAGTAAACATACAGTAACTCTGCACTGATTCATTTGTGTTACTTTATCAAAAATTTATATTATTTAATAATATTAATATTTATTATATTAATATTTGTTCTGTAAAATAAATCTTTTGTTCAGAAGTATTTATCTGCAGAACTATTATCTCATTATGCAATTTCTGAGGCAATTGTTTAGTATCAAGAAATTATTATTAATTTGTAAAATACAAATAAAAATGTTAAAAATGAATATTTTTCACCAAATACAACTTCACTTGTGAACTTTTGAACTCTAAGTTGATCTATCAATTTATAGTCATCAATTTATTTGTAGTTGAAACAGCTAACAAAAATAACCTGACCTTAGCAGTTGATAAAATATATCTTTTCTAGGTAACTGTGTACATTTTTGAAACATGTTATTACAAAATGTTCTTGTGGAAAGTCAAAAATGTAATGACGCACTAGTCTTATTTATCTACATGCACAGCTCCTTCCACCAGTGCCCCCTCTGCACATACTGGATCTCCCCAGTTTCCCAGTAAAATAACATTCAAGAGCCAATAAGGAAAGTCACAAGGACCAAACAATGCATGAAAGCTTGAGTAGGGCTTTTATTGGTTGCTTGTACATCACACACAAGAACAGTCAACATGTCTCATTTGGCCATGGTTTCCCAAGATTCTGTAGATTTGACAGGTTTGTTTGTCATGCTCTTGTTTTAGGTTTCATTGCCTAAAGCTCAGTTAAATTCCACAACCCTGCAGCATAAACATCTGAAGAGACCCACTCCAAAATGACATTTTCATACAATAACAGAAAAGTGATGAACAAACATACAATTATGACATAAAGGCAAAATTCGTTTGGGGACTTTGATTTCATGTCTTATTTTTTTAATTTTTTTTCTAAATTGTATCATGCATTTGGGCTTGGCTCCTCCCTTACACAGAATGCTTTCAAATTCATTATCTTTTGTTAGTACTG
This sequence comes from Lates japonicus, assembly GCA_033238685.1. Lineage (NCBI taxonomy): Eukaryota > Metazoa > Chordata > Actinopteri > Centropomidae > Lates > Lates japonicus. The sequence continues at coordinate 1,046,600 of BRZM01000083.1, read as the reverse complement.
CATATTATGCTAAAAAGTAAAATATGTATTTTTGAAACACAATTTGACAGGGCTTAATAAATATACCTTATCAATCAGCACAGTGGTATATGATAGCTTTGGGTTTTTGGCACCCCACCCTGGACCATCATTTGGAATGAAACTCAGTGAAACAGCAGCAATGGTAAAATACTTTCTTTTCTTTCTAAATTTTGGTTTACTATAACCACCATTGACCTGAGCAAGGGGAAACATTTGAAACAGCCTTTTACTTGGCTTTGGTCCCTTAAAAGGCAGCACTTAGATCATTTTTGTAGCAGAAATGAAGCTGTATTAAAGCACATTAGAAATAAAGGTAGAAATGAACTGTGAAAAAGGGGCATTATTGATATTTTTACATTTGTTTCCCATTGGATAAAATAGCTGCATTTAAGGTCATTTGAGTCATGTGAGCAACAAATTACAAAACAGCACTTCATCTGTCCAGACAAAACCCACATGTACATTTTTAAAGTTGTGCTCAGACTGAAAGCAAAGTAAATTTTAGGCACTGAAATTGGATAAATGAATGCAAGAGGATGTGAACAAAAGTTTACTTTGGAATACCCACTGACCTCAGAGTAAAAATGTCTACCCGTTCGCTTTCTATGAGCTTTTCAAGGAATTGTGGAATAGCTGGCAGCATAGGATTGAACTTTACAAAGAGCTGATATATTTTTACTTGACACAAATGAAGGTGAAATTTGCCCAAAAGCTCTGTGATGATCTGCCTAAAATACACACAGTTTTATATGACCTTGCTGCATCATTAGAGATATAGGTACACACAAAAATGAAGTGCTGCTTGTCTGATGTCATATAAATTGCTAAAGATAGTCATAAGTCCTCCTTCACTGGGGTCATACTGACATGTCACATAAGGAAAAGCACAGGAGTAAAAAATAGATTGAATCCCAATGAAGCTGCTGCAGTTTCAGGTGCTGGTGTTGTGCAGGGCATCAAAGCCATCGTTAACATCACAAGAAACACCTGTGCTGTGACAGAGGCCCATATAAAATCCTTGCTAATTATGCAGTCTTTTTTGCCACATGTGCGAGGGTTGATAAGCAACAATTACACATAAAGAAGCTATTTTTTTTCTTTTCCGTAGACTTTCAGAAACTGCAGGCGAATTGCAGAGAGAACTGGAATTTCTGAACTCAAAGTTTTGAGGTCAGTCAACACTTACACATTACACACACACACATTTGGTGTGTGCACAGCTAAAAATGAACAAATGCAGCTAACATCTGTGCAGTCTCACCATTAGTTGTTTGTGGTGAAAAAAAAACATTAAAAAAAACCCATAAAACACACAAAGAAAGCAAGGCAGAGATTTGCTTCATGTTCAGTCTGAGCCCATTGTGACAAGTAACACTTGTGGAGAAATCAAAACACAACAACACTAGCACACTTAGCAATGTGTGCATCCCTTTATCCAGCAACAGTGACACTGACTACAATTTCTTTTTGCAGAGAAAATATCACATACAATTAGAAAAATAGCTCTTTAACAAGTTTATGACAGTAGAAAAATAGTTTTTGCCCTCAAACACTATGGTTTTTTTGTAATATCCACAGGAATGTTAATACAACACCTTTAGATATTTGTTAAATTAACTTGTAGAGTGTCTCAGCCCAGTAGCAATCACTAGCACACAGTGCCAGACCAACAGAACGGGAGCAGCTCAATTATGATTGACTCATTCAGCTGTCAAATCATAGCATGAGGTCATGAGAGTGTCAGAAACTAATCCAACTGACAGACTTAGTAGCTGTGTGACGGAAACAGCAGCAGTCACTTGTTCCTGAGACTTTTTTGTTTTTCAGATTACAGTACAGAGGCTTTGTGAAAATAAAGAAGAAACTGTTGTTGGTTTAGATTCCCAGGAAGATACCATTAAACATTTGGAGCCTGAGGCGCAAATTTGAACAGCAGTTTTGCTTTGTGCCAAGCTCATTCTAAAACTATATTTTTACTGTTCTCACGCTCACAGGCTATCTTGGCTTGAGACGTGTTCTAAGGAAATGCTGTTATTAGGTGGAGTATGACACTAAGAAGTTTCAATATGTCCCAGAACCACACCTTTACATATAACACTTAAACCCTGGTAATTGTCAGTGTTACATGCGTTTGGGCTGACTCAACCTCTACCCAAACCAGCGTCAGAGGCCTCATAATATTTGAGCTACACAGTACCATGCTTTCAGTTCACAGACAATATAAGCAATAACTGTTTCCAAAAAGTGCAATGGAGACATTCTTTTCCCTGCACTTGGAAAAAAAGGGAATAAACCCCCCCCCCTCACATAAATAATGGCTAAAGGTGACAAAGTTTGCCACAAATACTCAAAATATTCAACCCGAAATATTTTTTTGTTTTAAATATTGTCATATAAAACAATGATCTTGTTTAAAAAGTTTATATGATACAATTTGTATCGACAAAGAGAGGTGTCATCTGGCTACTAGATGTCAGACTAACCAGGCATGAGTTTTAGCCTTACAAACAATTCCTCAGACATTACAACAATCCCACTGGTGGAGGTAATAATAGAAATAACAATATTATTGCTTCATACAACAAATGCAGCTCAAAGTGCTTTAAAATACGTTCAAAGAGAAGGCAGACAAAAACGAGGCAGCTAAGTAGTTTTAAAAAATGCTGATATTGAAATGAATTATAATACTACATTAGTTTTTGTTGGATAAAACAAGCTTTGAGAAATTGTGAGCATTTTTAGTATAATTTGACATTTTAAAGATTTTATGATGAATTCATTAAAAAATATTTGACAAATAAGTTAGTTGCAGCACAGACCATTACTCTTTTAATTCATGAAAATTATTATTGTGTATATCTTTGTATGTGCCTATTTTTTATTTATTTATTTTTTTTATTTGATGTGTTTTCTTTACCTAACCATGGAATTTTAATTCAACCAATGAGATTATTAGTGCCTATAGGGAATGTTTGTAGTACTAAATACTATACATATTGGTGTTCCCACTGCCATAATATTAAGTGTTTGGCAACATCTGTGGGAAGATTTTAATGCTAAGAGGGTGTTTCCCAACTTTTGCCAGACTGTCTTTGTCTTGTACCGCAAAGCTGTGGATCTCTGTGTATTTAACAAATGGGTACATTTGTACAAGACTTATACCCTGTGAGGAAACAAAGTCCTCTCTAGTGATGACACCATTGACAAAGAGACCCTGTGTCTCATGCACCACAGATATTCACACACATAAAAGGTAATAAATTAACACACACTTTAAATTAAAACTGACATAATACCATCTAAACATCTGGTGACCATGCTCTCAGTGGCCACCTTGATATGATTTAGAAATTTTATATGGTTTAAAGATGTAAAAAAAACAAAAAAACAAAACAGAGGGTGGGTTTGGAAAAGTTTTGAAAGCTGATGAACTGTGAAGTCAGCTGACAGAGCTACAGTACCAGAGGAAATGAACTCTAATTCAGTGAACAACAGCGTGGGGTTTTCAAGTGGAGTTTTTGCTATCTTCTTTTGTGGGTGCCGCAGAGTTTCACTTCCCTGTGAGGGGAAATCCACAAAATGTCACCACAACATCTGATCTGCCACCTGTCAGAATAGAAAGAAACCCTTGATCCGTCTGTTGAGCTAATTTGAGCATTAAATACAGCAGGAATGTATCTGCAATGTGGCAGTGAAGTTTTACGATTGACTATATTCTTTTACATATTCCATGCTGTCATTTCAGTGACTGGAAATTGTCACTCAGATGGAGAGTACCAATTTGAGCAATACTTATACCCTGATATGATTGCCAAAAAAAAAAGAAAAATGAAATAAGACAACAATAACAAAAAGTGCCAGAAACAGAATAATTTTAAAATATGTAAATAACTTAAAATGTAACAAATAAATTAATTTAAAATGAACAACACTGTCACCCTTGGCACACATTAAAAGCCTCCCTCAGCACCTTGGTGTCTTATAACCAAAAAAAGTTTAGAAATACATATTAAACCTCAACCTTTCCTGATCTTAAGTGCTGAAATAGCTATTTATAGAAAGATATGGCAATTTTAAGGATTTCCCTTTACAAAAATACCATTAACATTAATGAGACAATTTCCCTGCAGTGGAAATAAGCAGTCCATTAACAGCTTAAGGAGCCTAATATCATGTGATTCTGGTTTGTTTGTGTTACTGACTTTAATATTTAAGTAATTGCAGGGGATGATTCTGCAGAAGTGGTCCCAGTGAAGATGAAGCTGTAACTTCACCCTCTGGCTACATTCAAGACCCGTGCTGTGATTTCTCCATCAAAATTGCAGCTGCAAGCTCCTGAGCATCCATCACATGGGGGTTTCTGGTCATCACCATTCTCACCAAATCTGGAGGGAAGATGCCACACAAGTTAACAAACATCCTCTCTCTAAGGTCCTGGTATCGACCCAAGGCAGGGGGTTCCTGGTGCTGGTGCACTGAGGGCAGGTGGCTTTTGCGGGACGTAATGGATGGAAGGGACAGCTGTGGGAGTGGTGGAAGACTTGATTTTGAAAGGCCATGGGGTGATGAATGGGCTTGCCTGCCCCACAGAGAGTGCCGATCCTTCTCATGGACTTCTGGATGGCTCTGGAAGGTAAACAGACCATAGCAAGGCTTATGGGTCTGCTGGTAATGGGGGTCCCACTTTATCTGATGCTGCGGTTGTTGGTTTAGCCCAGAGTAGTTTCTTCTGGAATTAAGCGGTGACCCTTCATACGCTCTGGAGTCCTGAAGCCCACCTCCTTGCCAAAGTGAGCCCATCAAATTGCAGCCAAGGGGGGAGCTCTGAGAGTGGGAGTGAGCAGTGGATGTTTGGGGTGGGCATTGTGGACGAGCTGGTAATTCCCCGGGGAAAACGCTCAGTGGTGGATGCTGAAGGTGTGGTGGGATGAAGGCTGGGGGGGGGTTGAGAGGATGTGGAGATACATGAGAGGTAACAGAAGATGAAGGGTCTTCCAAGCCAAAACCATGCTGTCTCTGCAGTGCTTGAGGAACAGGATAGCTATGGGGAGCATGCTGGCCCAGTCCAGGTGGGACACGACTTGTAGGGTGGGTGTACTGGCCAGAGCAGTGATGATGATGATGATGAGGATGGTGGTGGTGATGGTGACACTTGGGGCCATCATCTAACAAGGGATCAGGGGAGAAAGAGTCTGAGCTGACACTGCCTTCACTGCTACAATCTGACAGCAGTGATCCGGCTCGCAGATCAGCTGGGAAGAAACATTCAGGACTCTGTGGCACTACCAGACTGAGGCTTGAGTAGGCCTTTACCAGTGAGCTGTAGCCCAGCTCTGGAGACTCGCATCTATGGTAAATATCAGCCTGGCTTGGTCCTGAGGCTCCAGCAACCCTGAAACTGCCTCCACCATTACCCCCAGGGTGTTCCCATCGGTCCAGGTTTCCTGATGAAGGGGGTCCACCTGGAGCAGGATGTCCTAGAAAGCTGGTGCTACAGCTACTGCTGCTGCTGCTGTTGCTTCCCCTACGTCCTTCCACTTTGGACTGAACCCGAAGCCTATCCTCCAGGAGGTCAGTAAGAGAGCTTCGAGGGCTGGGGTTTGGACGTTTCTTTGGAGTGACCTGACCAGGCTCGCCCTCAGCCATTGCTTGACCAGAACTTTGGCTCTTCATTATCAGGGCACTTTCCAGCAGGCCTCTGGAGGCTACTGATGAAATTTTGGCACTGGCGCGGAGCTCATCAGCCACGGCACGCTGGGGCTGGCTGCCCCTTTCCGGGTGGTAAAACTTGCACTTATGGCCATATGTGCACTTCTTACCTGAAGTAGAAGAAAAAAAAGTATTTCTCAGTGTGCTGGAATGAAAACGTTTAGTAACATCTTGGTTAGTTGATAGTATTTGTATCTTATTTATGTTATTAATTCCACTCCTGTCAAGCAAAATAATTTTCTCTAGCATAAATATAAAACTGCTGAACATACTTGAGGTTCAGTATTTATTTATTTATTTTTATATCCAGGAATTTATCTTGAAAATAAAATGAGTGATAACCATCTGATGCAAACACATTTTGCAGTAGAAACACTCATTCATCCTTGAAAAGGTAGAGCATGGTTAAAGCAGTCAAAACATTATTTTGTGAAAGACTTGAGGTTCTCCATAGACAGAGCAAAAGTGTATATAAATGCATATTTTACCATAAGGACATGGCTGTTTCCTGTGTTCAGGAATAACAGGCCTCTTCCGCAGGAAGTTCTCCAGACTGGGTCCATGGCGTCCCAGTGGGTCATCTGGTGGCATGAATCTAAATAGACAGTTAATAGATTTAAAAAAAATAAATAAATAAATAAAAAACTTTTGTTAACCCCAAATAACTTGAATTTCTCAGTTTCCATCCTGTTTCATTGAGGATTTAGTAACTCTGACAGCACAGACAAAGACTATGTCAAGAATGTTTTGCAATGAGGAATCTACAGACGCTACTCAATTTTTGGATCACAACAGACAGTTTTGTGCAAGCTGTTGTAACAATAATTTAACATTTACATTTAGGCCTTAAGCTGACAGAACAACACTGAAACCAACAGCACTTCTAAGGAGAACAAAGGTTAAGTAGGTATTTGGCATGCAAAAACATTCCTGTGACAATAGATTACTTAAGTGATACAAGACACAACCCAAAAATTGATAGAGGTAGGAACTAGTGTGTACAGAGGGGATTTGATCATTGGAGCAAAAATGAAGAGAAGTAATAAAGATCAAAAGAACAGCAAAGAGGAAATGAAAGTGTCTGCTGAGTAAATAAGACATCCTCAGATATTTTCCCGTGCAAAAATGCATTGTGCAAATATAAGGGGAAAACTGGTTTTTACAAGTGCTCTTTAGTGTTTAGGACACACACTGGGTCAAGTAATTTCTTGGACATAAGTTAAAGCTTTTTGAGTTAAACATTTTCTTCATCAGTGTGTTTCACTTTCTTACTTGTCATTTACAAAGGAGTACATCAGCAGACGCTCATCAATGAATTTCTTCCACTCTGGCTTCTCATTGGCTAGGTCACGGTAGTTGTCATTAGAAACAATGATGCCATCCGACTCATAGGCCAGTTTGACAATGAAGCGGTCATCATAGCAAACCACGCGGCGCCCCTGCACACGCCGAGATGGAGTGAAGACCAGGATTTTCTCTTTCTCTAACTGGCGAAGGATCTCTTGGTCTGGAGAACATAAAAAAGTTTTCTGTTTGGTATTGAAGAGGAAGACAAGAAATCCCTCCCACGGCAGAGGATTTAAGCACTTTCTTTAGCTTGTCACTGGAGGCTACAGTAGCTGTTACCTGTGATGAGAGCATCAGGCCGCGACTGCTCCTTTCTCCAGGCAGGAACAAAAACAGTGATATCACGGTGACCTCGCTCCAGGAACCAATCTACAGCCAGCTGGATGCCTTGACAGGAGAACACTTCCTTATTTCCATGACTACAAGAGCAGAAAAAAAATATTGGAAGCACAATCAGTGATGCAAAGGCAAACAAAGGGGTTGCCACACCTACAAAATTTTTACAACACAAAACTGAAAATCACTTTATTTTAATACTGCACAACAACAACTGTTTTCATCAGTTAATCAGTTATCTCAAAGTGAAACTATTCAATTATATATCTGAATATATATGCACTTTATATTGTCAAGAAATAAACTACTGTATTTTACTATCTTACAGATTTCAAAAATAATGTTTTATTAATAGTAGTGTAACTGCAGCCATTGTGAAAGATAAATTAGCTTCAGCTGTAGCCTGTATCAAAAAGCGAGATTACACTTTAGATGAACTTTATAACACACATGGCTAACCTGCCCTTCAGACTCAAGCAGATAGTCATTTGCTATCTCTAGACTAATGTATCAAACTAATATGACTTAGCAATGAACCTTTTCCCATACTGAGCAAAGGTTTCATTTTGTCTGTGACTGGCTCCTATTTACAAACTGCCACTTTCATATAAACAATAACATAGCTGGACTGCACTACTATTACTATTTAGAATCATCATAAACTGTACTTACAGCCAGGTAACCTGAAAAGAGTCTAACTACGCTCTAACTCCACATGGTACAGGCCCTGCCCAAGCTCATAATGTTACAAGCTCCTGGGAACCTTCTGAAAGACATTTAACTTTTAAGATATTTTTGAAACAACTGCACAAAAACATATTTTGCTACTTAACACCTGTCTCTGTGTGGCTTTCATTCTTGGTTTAATTTCAGCTGTGGTTTGTTGGTTGTTGGATTTTTGTGAGACATACTTCCTATTTCTTAAACCACAGAATCGGTTGAAATGAGCAAAAGTTAATCAATACAAAAATTTGGGACAAAAACTGACTTCCCAAAATATGTATGAAACACACGCATGGGGCATTGCATTAAACCAGTTTAGACTGAAACTATAATTATACAAACATACAGTACTTTAATGTGATGCCAGTCGAGTTGACCCTATCTTTGTTCAATATGTGCACAGGTATCTCCTTTGGAGACATTTTCATTAAAGATGTGATTTAAAACAAAGTCACAGTAAACACCATGAAGACAAACCAGACCACAGAACCACGACAAGAGAGCTGAACATGTTTACATGTTTAGCCAGCATACAGTCAGCAGTGTCACAGTGTGTCATATGCACATACAGTTGCTAACTTGGCAACTGTAGCTTCGCTACTATTGTTTCATTTGACCATTTCAAAAAAGCAGGCAAGGCTATTTTGTCAGAAATTGGTCATGGTAGTGAACAGCTACTGTCCTCTTACTTTGCAACATGGGATCTTCTTCGTGGGGTGAAGGTTTGGTGCAGTCATCATATAATATACATGTATATGTAAGTGGAAGGCAGAGGAGCATAAACCTGTCATTTCCAAAAGCTTCTCTTCCTCACCTCATAGCAACATTGCTCCCGTCCACCACAACAGGCCGAAGGTTTTCTTTGTCCTCCAGGAGCTGAGACGGACAGAGCAGCTGACAAGATTCCAGAGAGGAGTTGAAGGAGGAGGAAGAAGAGCAGACTGAAGAGGATGACAAAGAGGTGGAGAGAGACTGGGAGACAGTTGGACCTCCTTGCTGCTCCATCTCTGACTTGGTTCCTAGTTTGACCAGCTCTCCCAGGATGTCATTAATGAGTGCGTCTGTGCCCAGCTTTCTCAGTACCAGCAGCACCAGCTCCTCAGAGTAGCCTAGTTTGAGAGCAAACTCCACCTTAGTGCGGCAGTCTGTGATGGGGTCAGTAGGAGGTGATGTTTCTGGCTGTGTGGGGTCTCCCAGGGATCGGTTTAGTGTCAGGTCCAGCCTGACTGGCTGACAGACTGGGGAGGACTCTTGGTGGTGTAGGTGAGGCTGATCTTGATAAGAACTTTGAGATTCGGACCCAGTCCCATTCTGGAGTCGTTCATCTTCACTGTCGGACACGGCACTCTCTTCAGAGAAATTACTGCAACTACTGCTGCTGCTATAGCCTGAATGTGTACTAAAACTAGTGCCACTACTCCCAATACTGTTACTGCTGTTATGCGGGGCACCAGCTCTGACTTGCAAGACTCCTGTATTTCCAGCACTCGTTGCAGTGCTCAGGCCGCCCTGCCGCTCAGCACCTTCCACATGGAGGTAGTCCAGATCTAGCTCCAGGCTGAGGATGTGGCCTGTCCCATCCTCCAGATGGTCCTTCAGGCCCATGAAGCCGTCTCATACATCAGCTCCACGCCCTCCGTGACCTTCCGGGCACCTAACCAACCCCACCGCTGATAGTTAACAGAGCACTGACTGGTCCTGGGAGTGAAGCTTGAAGGGAACACAAGAAGTGACTGGTTAAATTACTGGCAACTGTGATAGTGTGATAGATGCAGATTGAGTATGCAGGACCAAGCCTGGTCCAGAATTTCTATCAATCTATACACAACAAATAAAAACAAACAATAAATTAATGGTTACATTTAAAGAAGCGTATATGACCCCAATCACACCTGGCATTACAATGTAATTTCAATCTGGATAGCTTATCTGAACATAGAAAAATGCATGTTAATGCAAGGTGTAAATTTATGCATAATGTATTGCAATGAAGGAGATATCACAAGGTGGTCTGTCTCGCATTGTGATCAGATCGCAGGCAAGTGTAAGAAACTTGGTTTTGCCACACTCTTAAGAAAAAAAGCTGCCCAACAAGTTGAAAAGTCACCTTACTCACTGTCCTGCAATCTCAAGCAAGCACTGCAAAAGCCTACAGACAACCTTATCCTCAGCATAAATAAAGTAAGTAGTATCTATAGCAGAAACGCTTCCCTTTGCCTGGGATGCACCATGAAAAATCTGCCAGCTCCATCTAACTTATTTGCATATTGAAATGTTACCACACAATTGAGATAACAAAAACTATTAAGTCATAACATAAAGACAAAGCTTAAGCAGGTGTAAATCCTTTATGAAGTCTCCTGGCACACAACAGGCTTTTAACTGTAACCTGTCACCTTTTATTACCTGCTGCTCCACTTCTACTGATTTGCATTTTAGCAGCAATGAACTCTGTTGTCAAACAAATTAGCCTAGAGGCAAAATACCAAACATCTAAGCCAGGATATGCCAAATCACTTAACTGACATGTACATAATAACTGGCAACCACGCATGTTTGCTCGCTGTAAGGTATGATTATTGGCTGTCAATGAATAGAGTCTTCTTTTTATATTTGAATTGTTTAAATAAGCATGTTTTATTTTGTGTGACAACACAACATTGCCAAATGCAAAACTGTAATGACATCAATAAATTGTAATCTTTGTAGCTTGTCTGTCTGGCTTGAGATCCACTAGCAGACTGGTTACCTAATCTATGCATGTATTCAGCTCTCACTTTGAATTCCATGATGGGCCTGACATAAGTTGTTTCCCAATATAACATATATATAATATAACAAATTGTTAAAATAAGAAGAAAATTACATGGATGCAATTAAAAACTACAGCATTACAAAGTAAGTCCAGATTTTGCTTACCAATGGGAGATACATAAATTTTTTTGTTTACAAGGCATTGGGTACAAAACTCTGCAGAGTCACTAACACCATATGTTAAATGATTGGAAATAAGTTAGAAACATTTCAATTTTCATCACAAGAACTGAACTAGATGTGAGAGTGTACAAGTGTACAAGCTCTAGCAATTCTGATTTTGTACCTATAGGCACTGATTGTTACAAGTACAGAAAAATGCATCTGTCTGTAGAAAGAAGATGCACAGTAATGTAAAGTATATGTGACTTGTTGCATCCGAAACCTTAAAACACACAAAAACAAATTATACCTCACAAATTTGCATTCAAATTGATTCTCATGAAATTCTTTAAACCATGAGCCATTAAGGACCTAACTCTAAAGTCAAGACAAGGGTGTAGTTTCCCCTATAGCAGCTATTTGAAAGAACCCTTAATGGTCCTCTTTTTCTTCTCAGTGTGTGACCTGCTGGCCCTGTGGGGGTCCACACATTGGTTGAAACAAAGAGCGATCTGTTGGGATGGGAAATTGCTTAGTGACCCCTTAAAAAAACAACATGTGTTCCATTGCTTTCTCATCCCCACTGAATTAAGGACACACATACACACACAAACATTAAAATGCACACAATAAAATAGCTACACTTTACAAAGGCTTCCTTAAAAGTCCTTTGTCCTCAGATCTAGTTTCTGTCTCATTTGATGCATAATTTCCTCTCATTACAACATCAGGGCTTTTGTTAACTGTATTGCAGATGATCAAAAATGTGAATGAAGCAAGGTCATTCTTTCAGTTGCCTCTGCTTGCCTTTTGGCTCAACACAATAACACCATCTTTAAAGAGATCTGTGTGAAAAGGAGACAGACAGTGAAGGATCAGTCATATGATAACTGGACTTAATACAGCACCTGTGATCACTGGTGTGATATGGACAGAGTGGCCGTGGGCCTGCTTGATTTGCTTTTGATACCAGTTCGTACCATAAAAAAAGCCAGTGTCAGGGTGTTTATGTGTAAGGTTGTTTATCTGTGGAAATACCCATAAAGGGTACTTCCAAAGCATCAAACTGCTTCCATGACTGTGAGAAAGTTATTTTTGAATGTCTCAGCTATTTACAACTGTGGTGATTGTTCTTTAAACTCTGTTCCTGCACGCTAATACCCTCTCAGTGAAAGCATTATATTATAAGGTCTTTGTCAAACAAAAATGTTTCTGACCTCAAATAAGGTGAGGTCATATAACTTTGCTGAGGAGCAGCCACTCTGAATGAGCAAAGATGCAACATATTTTCCTTATTTTCCCCATGATTTCCTTGAGACATTTACATAGTCTTTTTTAAAATTAAGAATGACATAGTACCTAAACATAAAAACCAGTCAAGTTCAGTGCATATTTCATTTAAATGCTTAAAAATTATTTTCTGTAGACATATTTCTGTTCGTTAATTTCGAAACTCTGTATGCATGTGTATGTGTGGTTATATTCTAGAGACAGTTATAATGAGGAGTCTCTTGGTTCTTGGGCTAAAGCACCACAAAACAGGAGCCTATTAGTGTCCCGACCCCTGATGTCTAAGCTGCTGCGCCACTGTTTGTCACCCTGAATGCCACAAGAGCCCTGGAATAATTTAGTCAGCCAACAACAAAAGAGGCACAAAAAGAAAGCGCGAGAGTGTGGTTTTGTGTGTGTGTGTATGTGTGTATCGGGGGTGGGGGGAAGAAGTGTGTCTGGCTTGCATCCTTCAACAATGCAGCTGCCACCCAATCTGTCCTCCTGTGACGGGTGCATTGTTCTCTCGGCCTGAGACAGCATGCACAGACGGAGGCTGGGTTTTTTTAAACCCATTCACCCCCACCGAAAACATACACACTCATGCACATGATGCCTGATAATGCAGCAGTCACACCGGCCTCAGTCACATGTTGCCAGACAGAATCTTTGAGGAGTCAGCAGTAATATGACAGTGACACAGCAAGTGTAAATCAGCCACTCAGGGCCAGTCAAATACTCTGTGTGGCTTTTACTGCCCCACTGTGACTGCTGTGGCTGAGTTTTAGAAACATATAGGTAATACTGACATGATAAAATAAAAAAATAAAAAAATAGAAAATCATAGCATTGGGCAGACCACTGTACTCCATACTCCAATATCAGAGATATACATAACAAGCCCCCAGTCACTAGTTTAGTATTGAGCTACGTCATGGGTATTCCTGACAATATTTTATAAATGACTGAACAAACCTTTTCTGTGGGAATGAATTTTTAATATATATTATACATGTATTTTTGGTCTTCAGCCTCACATATCAGCATTTCTTTCAAACAAGGTATTTGAAAAATAACCACATCCAACCACAATAATGTGGAGACAATTCTTTCAATTACTGTGGTTGATGATTCAGACACTGAGAAATGGCTCTCAGCTGAGAAATTTATTAATTTTGCCACTGGCCGGAGTTTTTGACTCCAAACACATTATTATGGGAAGAATAACTCATCTCCCAAATAACCTCTGTAGGTGTGTATGAGTACAGGGAGAAGGGGGCTGAGTTCTACCATAGTGAGCAGATGCTATAGTCTCCACCTCAGTGACCCAGCCTGCTTGCTGCCTCTACACTGTGTGTATCTCTGTATGTCATGATCCAAGTTAGCCCCTTAGGGCTATGGAAGGATGCAAACTCCCCAAAGCCAGACTGAGGACCCAGTCCCTCAGGGCTGCTGAGCAGCTGCCATTGCTGGCTGAGTAGTAGTGAACCAGTCTGGCACTGCAGTGACCCGGCTGGGAGGGACAAAGGGGATGTGAGGTGGGGGTGCGGGTATATATAGGGGGCAACAGATGCCTACTGAAGCCACAGGGACCTCTGTGAAAGCATCCCCCCCCATCCCTGGCTCCTCCCCAGCTTTAGTGGTGTCAGATTCATCCTCAGTGATACATATCCTACTTTCCTGTCATATGACCTCTAGGGGTTGTGGGCAGCTCTTTCTCGTCTAATTTGTGCAGACTCTAGAGATTTGATGGGTTTTAAGCACCCCTATTTGCTAACTAAAACCAGGATTAGTTATGTCACATGTAGGGATATGGTGGAGAGACCGAAATCATTGATCATTACTGAATTTGATCCCATCAGAATATACAGTATTACAGTGGTTTGATGAATTACACTGCAGTGAAATTAACTGCTCATATATGTTGTTAGAACCCCAAGGAATCCGAAGAGTCCTGGTGAAAACCACATAAAGCCTTTCAGTCTCAATTTCACTTGTGAACACACATAACACTGTATAAAATAACTTCAAAGTGAGACATGTTTGTTCTAAAATTCCTCACGCCTTATATATAATGAGCAATATTTGTCTTTAAATTAATATTTGAGTGTTGTGTTAATAACATATTATTTAACACAACATAAAACAGTTGTTCTGAACAAAAGAGCATGACCGTAAAGAAACAGCTCTGCAACATAGGTTTTTGTGTAAACACTCTCTCTCCATGGGTGTAGCATTGTGTACTTCTTTTTGTATAATTGTCGTTGCTGTTCCTTTGATACTGTAAGATGAGTAGACAATATATTTTTGGGCAACATGGTCAGAGGCATTTCTATAATAAAAACATATGCATAAACAATCAAAATCAAAACACACTGCAACCCACTTGATAAACACTGTGGGTCACTGCATAATAGGTCCAGTCTTTCAATATTCTATCCAAGTAAATGTAGGCTGGTACATGGGAAAACTTGAAACACTTACCACACAGCCACAAGTGAAACAACGGGCAAAACAGAGAAAAGCCAAAAAGCTCCTGTAATTTCTCTCCTTAAATACTGCCTTTGGTCATTCCAGGTGCAAAGCACAAAGTAAGAAAAACTATGAAGAATTTCCGCTGATGAAGTAAGCCTGCATATAAACAAAATTTCACTTTTAAAGCAAAAATAAGAATTCCAGTATCCACTAGAGAGTTGGAAAAAAGTAAAGCCATCAATCCAACTGGAGACGACCAACATTAATTTCCTGGTTGAGTTCAGCAATCCTACAAGATCAGCATATAGGTTCTATTTTGTTTATGAGGCAGAGTTCGGTCCTTAATGCAGGTTTAGCAGAGGTGTGACTGACAGATAGAGTGTAAAGGCTTCTCGCCCCCCTTCCTCACAGTGAGTCTGCCCACTGACCAATACAAACACAGAGATCTGACTTTCCTGTCTTTACCAAAGCTCATTCTGCACACACACCAATCACCCACCTCTCCACCAATAGAAAGGGGCACAAATATAAGATAGGATAACTCCACCCCTTCCACCAAATCCTCACACACACACAGACACACATCTTTGTGGCCATCCATGGCAGGCCATGTGAATGAATACAGGCGTGAGCTGACAATGGTGGGGAGAGGGACACAAAGGAGGGCCCTTGGCAGGCAGCTGCACACAGACACACCATGCTCAGGACCATTACAGAGACACACACACAAATGCATACATACGTGCACGCGAACACTCATACAATACAGATACATGAGGAGAAAGAGTGAGTGAAAAAAAAACAGAGGACCCAGAATTGAGCCCTGCGGAACACCTGGCCCACTGTGGATGGCTGCTGCCATCAACCTCTTTTGTTAATGGGTGGGGGATTGATTTGACTCAGACAATAAGATGAATTATGTTAAAAATAGTGTGTGTACCCAAAATGGGTGTTAGAAGTGCCAGTGCCTGTGTGTGCTTTGTGTGTGTGTGAAAGTTAGCAGGTGGGGAAAAAGAGCTGAGAGGGAAAGCTTTCCAAACTAAGAGGTAGAAAAGGAAAAATGGAAAAAGACAAAAAGGAGGTAGGGCTTCATTTGTTTGGACAGCCTGACAAAATGTTGACATCTTTTCAAGGCCTCAGATTGTGAGGCTAATGTGCTGGCTCAGGAGATTAGAAACAAAAAGACTGGCTGCCTATCAGGCTGGACTTGCAACAGTTCCAGTTACCAAGGCCACATTTCACATTCAGAAAGGAGGAGTTTATTATTTTGTCTAATACTACCAATGGAGCAAAACATGATTGTTGCATTCATAGCAATTCCTTTAATGACTGGTTGTCCAGACGTACACTAAAAACAAAACACCCCCATTCAACATCATGGTAGAGGTGAGGTCAGTCAGAGAATCACCAAAGTTAGTGAAGTCATCCTCTGAGACACGAATACACAGGTATCATGGAAATCCATCCAATCCTTGTTGAGATTTGAGACATCATGTTGGTTAAAATTTTGGACACAATGGTACGCTGTTACTTGTACCTAATAAGGCTAGAACAATTTATCGAAATTGAACCCGAAATCGCAATTTGAGCTAATGCGATTTACCAAACCGTAAAAGGCTAGATTATTTTACCACAAGTGTCAGTGGAGTCCTTACACTTTTCAGCTGCCTCTTGGTTCTTGCAGCACAGGAGCAACACAATACAGGCTGTAAACTTTACAACCATCTTGTCTTAAAATATTAAACCACAAAAATAATTTGGCGTGGGATACTTTTTGAAAACAGAGGCGACAGACTTGATAATGCAGGCAGTGTGGTTAACCAATTCTCTCGCTCCGGATTTCTGCACACGTACCTGTCCACAGAACAGACTGTACCAGCAAAACTACTGGTGTATGATGAGTTAAAAGCAGCTGACGGTGTCAGGAGAGATAACTGAGGTATGACCAGATGCCAGGTTATCTGTTATCTGTTTCGCTATATATTTTGTGGCGGAGTCCGCTCTGGGGAAAATTGTTACTGCTTGCAAAATACCCAGTTTAGCGAAGGAAGGCGAGAGGAAGAAAATAGAGATAAAATGGTGAATGAACTAAATAACGATACTAAGTTAGGTTTGTATTTTGTATTTTCTGCGGGACAAATCCCATAACATTTTCATCAGCTAACATTGTCTGTCTCTACCTGCTCTCTATGTGCCTGTCAATCTCCTGTCATTCCCCTCAATGTTTTATCATTTGAAAATCCCAACAGGCAACAATGTGACCAATGTATGAAACTGAGAGGAAGAGGGCACATACTACTGTTTTGTGAGAATTGTTCTATGGTTCATTATGTGTGCATGTTCTATACATTTATTGTGTAGAATAAATAAATTTTGGATTCATATATTTTCATTTCATCCTTGAATTAATTACATGAGCAGTTAATAGTTCAATCTCTTAAATGGTAATGTCCATCACATTTACATGTATATAGTAGATCCTGACTGAAGCTTGACTTTCAAATTATAGCAATTCGAATCACAATTGCAATATCTGTGTCAAGATTTTTTATCCAATTTCCAAATGGTTCAGCTAATGCTAAAAAATAATAATAATAATAACAATAAATAAGATTTTGCTAGTTTTATTTGACAAAACCTGCTTGTCTTTAGATGATTTCTTATTTGAAAATATTTGAACTGCTTTAATAGGCTGGGGGAAATTCCTGTTTGCTCTGAAAAAACATATTTATTTCCACCATCAAACTAAGGTATTGAAAAAAAAGTATTGTTTTAAGTCTCAATATAAATTTGTAAATAACTTTGTTTCTGAAGCCAGAGAAAACCAGGAACATGGTGGAGCCTGACCTGCCGCGGCGATCACCTGCAGTCTCTGTTAAAAAAGCTACCTGCTTTCCATTAGTCATCAAACCCAGTATATACCACCCTCAGTCAGTATTCATTCCTTCTTAAGTTTCACCACGCTAGTTTTCTGACTATCTGACCACCTTCCTGGCAATATTGATGCTTTTATCTTCCCACTGTCCAAGTCAAGATTGTTTCAACCCCTGTAAGGTTTTCGCATGGCCCATTTTTCGTTCTCAATGCATCTACATAGATTTCAGGACCAAAATCCTGACAAAATCTTTACGTCTTGATATCTATATTTACTACATTCACAAAAACTATCTTACAGTTCCCGCAGAAAACCAGCCTCACTAACACAACGTAAACTGTCTGATCAGCCTCTCAGGAGGTTATTGTTCTGATTGTTGGCCTCTTAAGCCCACACCTTTCAAATACACAGTAAAATATTGTGTGCTACCAGTGGTGCTGTTAATAGCTGATTAACTGTTAACATTAACAACTTTGCAGAGCCAAGCTTTTAATTCAATTGTTTTAACCTTGCAAACATTCTACAGAAATGTAGGAATGACCTTGGCAAACATTCCCTCACATAACCTAGGATCATTGATTTAAATCAACAAATTCAAATATATGACCTTAGAACCAGCCAAGTTTCTTTTGGAAAGCCCAGGCAGAACATGCAAATCTGCTGAAATGGTTTATTGCATAGTTACAACAGTAATGTCATCAGGTTTGGTCCTCATTTACCCAAAGTTATTACAGTAAATGTGTTGATTGATAGTGTATATATGCAAATTAAACCTCATTTAGGTAGCGTGTCTGTGCCTCAACCACGGCTGTTGGCAAGACCTGTCTGGGCTATTTTACCAAACCTTGCCAACATGACAGCAGTTATTGCCCTGAAGTCTACTGTTCCGAACTACAGGAGGCGTTGAAGTGGATGCAAATGGTTTGAGTTTGTGAGTTCGAGCTGATATTTTAGACTGATGAGTAAACCTGACCATAGCTGATTGGTATCTTTATCAAAATTTAAAATGTTGAGGCCAAATAATTTTTTCCCAGTGTGGAGGCCTCAGAAACTGTAAAAAACAATCATGGGATACTGCAGCTCCCAGTGGTCAGAATTATTTTAAATTAGCATGTCACTCCCAGCCGACAGTATGGCAACCATGAATACACACAAAAGAAACATACTAACCACTGAATATTTAGGTGAATATACAGTGTATATAACACACATGCTTGGCAAATCAACAAACATGTTGCCACACACACACAAAAGGACATTTGCCATATCAGGAAGTGAACTCTCTTACTCATTACCATAGGTTATATATTGGTAAATCACCTGCACTTGGAAATTTTGTCATTGTTTTTTCTCATCATTTCAAAATCAATTACCAATACTCCTGCAAGCCACCCAACTGATAACAATATAAAACTGTCAACAAAAGGCATATCTGCTTCACCCATAAACACAGTTGCCGAGCAACAAAGCAAACCTGCTCTTGACATAGTCCTATTAAGTGAGCCCCATTCAATGATTTCTAATTAATAATAATAATTTAAAATTTACTTGGACATTATAATATGGTTGGTAGTCGTTTACATTGTTAAGCTCAGTTGCGCCGTGCTTTTACACTTGCAATTTTGTTTATGTTTAATAGACTTTGGCAGCCATTACTACCTTCGTACTACAACTTTTATTTGGGCATTTTAACGTTAACTTCATTAATATATCATTTCTCACAAATAAGGAAAAAATTAGCTTCAACAGCTGACACGCACTTCATAGTAAAAGGTACATCTATATTTTGTGTAAATCTGGTTTATATCACTGTGGGTGGACTCTAAGTCACTGCAAAATGTAAAAGGAGGCTTGAGGTATTAGCAAACCAAAGGTATAAGTATTACACAATCGGTCTATCAGTCAAAGCAGTTCCATTACATTACAAATGTTTCATGGTGATTTTCCTCTTGAGCCTCTATCATCCACCCTACGCTCTGACTTGCGGTGACTCCTTAATTGAGGCTCAGCTGTGTAGGTTGCTCCCCTCAACGGGGGAGCAGGGCCATGTGGACCATCTGCTTCTAGTTGCAGGATGAACGGGTCCTGCTCTCTGCCAGCCTGCCTGCCTCACAAACCTCCCGGGCACAGCACTGCACTGTACAGTGTAGCTATTTTACAGATAAATGTGAGTAGTTTGTTTGACCTGTACGGCATGTCTGCTCTCAAACAAAGAAACATATGGAAATACACCTAATCTGACCAGAACAATCACCGCTGAAAGTGAAGCAAAAAAAAGATGGTTTAATTCTTTTAGTTTGACAGTACATCTATGTTCTTCAAATATTTTCTAAAATGGATCATACAATTTTAATGAACTTTCTTGTATCACATACATGATCCCCAATTATCTAACTCTGGTTTATAGCTTTTATTAAATGAATTAGTATGCCATTGATCATTTCAAAAGGTGTTGCTGTGTTGACACTAGGGCTGAATGATATGCAAAAATAAATAAATTACAAATACCACGAGAGTCATAATTTTGCGCGTAATTTTTTATTTCATTTCACTGAAAAAAATATAAAAAATTATGATGATATGATTTTGCTGGGATCTGCACCAAACACACTGAGTTCCCACACATCTGGAGAATATGATTTTGTGTTGTGTTCTACTTACGACCACCATAATTTCATAATGTTGTATGTTTTATAAAAAAATAAATGTAGCTTTTGGATTTGAACTGGACGATGCTATGATTTACAATAATATTTGAATAATTGTTCTGACCCTAGTTGACACGGTATTTATTTTGAGAAAAAAAAGACACCATGTTTTAAAATCCAAGTGCAAATGGTCCTAAAATATTCTTGTAGACAAAAAAATATTCGGAAGGTTTAGTTTGTTTTATATGTATTGTTAAAATTTGTTTATTTTACATATTTAAACTGGAGCACACACAGACATGTGAAGAGAGCATATGAACTAGAGCACAGAAAGTCCTCAGCCAGTTCATGTGCATTCATAAAACATGAGTAATGGTTGAAGGCATATCAAAATAAAAAATGAAAATGTTTACAGTCGATTTGCGGTGGATCCGGTGTGATGTGAGAGAAGGGTTAAATGCCTTTCCACAACTGTATCCTCTTCTGCGCAATACCAGGTCTTTCTTTGAGAACAAGGTCTTGATCTTAATGAGATTAAATTCAGTTGAGTAAATGTTACATATGCAGTAACTAAAACATCAACCATGTCTTAATGTTTCCTCTTAGCTCATGGTTGATAAATGGCCAAGATCTGACCTGTATTTGTTCCTATTCAATATTTTATGTTTGTGCAACGGTAGCTTAGAAATGCTGTAGCCTTTTATCCGCAACTTATCTTTGTGTCAGTCCATTGATTATCTGGTCAGTGCTGTTTACCACCATTGTTATCATGAGCAGTGTTGTGTCAGAGAGGCACACCACAGTTCAAGATATGGGCTGCTTACACAGTCTCCACCCCAAAACTCATGTTTCTGCTTGGTTCCTCCATAAGATAATTCTAATGGCCTTGATTCACACTAAAGAAGTCCAGTGTAACCCTTTTCACACTGAGTGATGAAAAGAGAGGAGAAAAAAGACAGGAAAGGTGATTGAATAGTCAGTTAGGAAGTTGGATATTGAGGAGCTGGTACTGAATTGGGCATGATCCGGTTTATCAAATATGGAAAGAGGTTCTCAAGTGTCTCTGCAATATATGTGGCCCATCTATGAATAAACCAGACCAGACCACATGTTCTTGACGTTATTATTAATGGAGAGGGGTGGGACAGATCATCGGACTTGGAAGACTTCAGGTTGTTGTGGGCCCAGTGCTGGGTCTTAAGGGGCAAGGGCGGCATGAAAGCAGCATGCGCCTTTTTTGCTTTATACCACCTGCTGTTCGCTGGGCTGGTGTTTAGTTAATAATGAGAGATGGGTGGTTCAGCAGTCACTGCAAGAAACATTGCAGGGATTTGCACATAGTCATTGCGTCAAGGCATCTGCAGCAGCTGGTCCAGCACCTTTGATTGTAGTTTCAAGGAATGACTGCAGCTAAGGATAATTTTCATGCCTCAATTGGTCATATCATGACTAATTAAATTCCATTTTAATGTCGAAATAATGAACATGCCATTCACAAAGTTCTGAGAGGCCAATACCACATCTTCAAATTGCTTTAGTTTTCTCTGACCAGTTCTCAAGCAAATATATTAAATTTATAATCATACTAAAAGCATATCACCATATTTGGTCATGGAACTGAAAAATGTGTGATGTTGGTAATGGCTTAAACAATTAATCTAGGCTAATTGAAGGTTCTTTACATTAGTTTGAATGGCTTGCTGATCACTACAGTCAACATGCTGAAACCTCCACTGTGTGTTTGCCAACACAGAAACACACAACATAATGCTGTATCCACTGTCGAAGCAAGCACTTGCGGGGTGTTTCAGAAGATGTTAATGTTTACAGGCATCTGATGTAGGTTCTGGAGCACAATCAGGGTTTCAAGAGTTTATACAGACAGAGAACATCAAGAAATCATCATCAGTTCCCAGTGAGAGACCATGAAAAACCAAACCAGGAAGGGAAGCACTGTTTACTCATGAATCCTCTGATGTGAAAATAATAATAACATAATAACACCATGATTTTACATGCATAACTCTACTGTTGCGATGAGATGTCTTTAACAGGTACATACAGCGACTCAGACACACTCTCCCTCTGTCTCACACACTCAAAAATTCCGAGCTCCCTGATTAAGTCATGATAGATCGTCCCCACAGGGTCTGGCCTATTGAACAGTTTGTGTGCACATGTGTGTGCGTGTCTGTGGTGTGGTTTATCAAATTTCCACATTTACATATATCCTAGTGCATGCTTGTGTTTGTGTGTGTGCATGTGCCTATATGCAGTCATGTATCCGTCTTTTACGCAGGTGCGTGTGTATGTGTGTGTGTGACATTAGGGCGAGTGCCAGGTCACTGGGGTCAGTGAAGAACAAAAGCATGGAGCACCTCGCAGCTGCCGGGCCAAACATCATCCAGCAGACCATCCACCTTCCTCTTCAATGGGAACGTGCCACTGTCCTGCTTCTGCTGACACATGCATATTTACACACAAAAACACAAACATACAGACGCACACATGTCCCATCCACAGTCATGTCTAGAGCCCACTGCAGCAGGCAAAGGGGGTAAAAGGGCACATGGGGACATATGCAGAGCATGCCTGGATGCAAATGCACGACAACGACAAACATCCCCTGAATCCTATCTCCTAGAAATACATTTTTATAATGCTGTGCTAATTTGTTTAGCCAACATTTTTCCAGTAGAGTACATATCTTTTTTTTTTTTCTTCTTTTTTTTCACTTACAAGTTGGAGGAAGTGGTCTAGGTTCATTCTACTGGATTTTGATACCAGAGATTAGAGTTCATATCCTGAGTCCAGCATTTGTTTAGGTTTAGGTGACGAAAGCACTTTGGTTTTGAATACAATAAAACTGTGGTTTCAGTTTAATGTTAATATGTTTAACATGCCCTGTGTCTCACTTCAAATCACTGACTTCTTCAATATCAAACCCGAACATAATCTCTCCCTACCCTTAACCAAGTGCTGTGAGCACCTTAACATACAAGACAAAGTTTATTCATGATTAAATTGATAAGATTGGATTTTGTGTTGCAGGAGTGGATATTGTGGGAAAACAAATAAAATTTACCAGATATTCAATGTGACCTTTTTGCATCCTCACCAAAAAGTTGATTAAAATGTTTTTTCATCATTTATCATTTGATTATGTTGATTTAAAAAAAATATATTAACAGCATTAGTTAGTGAGTGCAAGTTGCTGTGTTTCAGGATCAGCTGAATGACTGAACCAGACACCTTGTGTTTGTGTAGTAGGTGGAAAGTAGGCAGCAATATGAATTTGTACAGTAAGGCTTGCTCCATTAAACTACACAATTTGAACCATTTTAATTGCACGAAGACAGAAAAGTCTTCAATGGTTTCCCATTCATCTTGTAAATCAGCAATAGTAAACTTCTTCAATTCATTTTTCTGTTTCTAAAAGTCATGCTTTTATTATGCTCATAGAAATCCACTGTAGTTATGCTATATTATAATGTTAAATTTGAGTATGTTACTACATACAGTTTATACTGAATTTACGTCTGTAGGAGTGTGTCTGTGGTAAAACAGTAACAAATGGCCACAAGTACAAACGATGAATTAATTGTTATTTTTGATATCTTTAGCTCGTTTAGCTAGTTTCACTGTATTGTTGTTTATAAAATGTGTTGTATGAGTATTTCTCAAAGAATCCAGTTGTGGCTTAACTTGTCACTCTACTTTGTCATACTTATGACTTTCTGTAGAAATATACCCTCTCATTGTATTATATTGTGTAGCTGATATAGTTTTTTTTAACGTCTGAAATATCAAATATGTCGTGTACCGTAATGAAAAAAAGAGTAATGATAAATCGCCACTTACTTTTACATCCAACCCGTCCTGAATCAATCCTCCACAAACTGAGGCAACGACCCAGAAAAAAGCATGAAGAAGGAAAGCGGGACTTACAGGGAAAAGCAGCCCTTTCAAAAAACAGCTGAGAAAGTCGTAAAATAACATATCATCAGTTGCTTGTTGCAAATGTGTGGGAGAGAGCGAGGTCGCTTTCCATTTGGTACCTGCCTGACTGTCTCCACCTAGCGGCCATGATCCACATCTGTCCGCGATGCAGACAGTCTCTCTCTATCGTTGGTACAACTACAATGATACTATACATACTGCCCCTATTACTGCTGCTACAGCTAGTTTTCTAGTATGAATGCATGTGTTATATTTGCTTTTATTGTCCTGCCCAACCCTTTCCCCCTTTCCCCTTGGATTAATTGCTGTATTAGCCTGTAGCCATCTTAACAAAAATGTTAATCTTTAACTAAAAGACTACAAACCAGGTCCTCTGGATACTTGAAGCCTAAGTTTCAACTTCTCACAGCATGCACTGTTATGGAGTACTAATACAAATCATCTGGGCCATTTTGTTAAAAAGCATGTATATGAACAATTTATTGATTTAAAAAAAAATGCTGTGATGAAAGCTCTGTTAAAAGGACTACTGTATCACACTTATTTCATGGTGAACATACAGTTAGAAGGACATATGTCTCCCTCTACTGGATAAAGGCTATAACAACAGTTATATTCAACAAATATTTAATTGTAGGCCAAAAACAACCAGCAAAAGTTCATTTCTACAGAGAAATTAGTTGGGGAAAATGGGAAAAATGTATATATTTACATTATACAACCAAAACACATTACATGTTACCAAAAGTATTAAGCACAGGATACCAAAAGCAACGTCTATTACATTACATTATATTTACTTTTTTTTTAATCATAAGCAGAAAGGTTCAGAATAACTTTCATCTTGATGCTGAAGACAGAAAATAAATTTGTTGTCAAATCTTTGAAACAGATAAATAATAAATAAACAGCTAGGTCGTTTTGCATTTTGTCTGTATTCTTCAAAAATAATTACATTGGTTTGGTCTATATCGACTTGTGCTTATATATATGGACTGTCAATCAACAAATGTGGGCGTGTCTTATAAACACATAATATCGCTGTGTCTTTCCTAATTAAACAGTGGGGATTATACATAAATGGGTAGCCTGTAACAGATTTAAAAATAAAGGTTCACAACAAAACAGTAAATACCACCACACAAACGGGCACAGAATATAAATAAAGTCTACATTCAAATGGCAACTTTCGTACAAGTTGGAGACAGCAGTGGTCCATTAATACACAGCTGAGGAGAGAATACCACAGTGGTTTCCAGAAACAGCAGCAAATTGATGAAGTTTCCCAAAATAAAGAATACATCCATTCATTGTAAACAGTGGAAATCCTGCCTGTGAGAACAGCTCCTATATTTCTGATGATCTTATCTGCACCCTGGACAGCAGTCGTGAAACCTGCAGGATTTACAGAACTGCAACCCAAACTGAACAGGAATGTAGGAGATCTGTGATTCTCAGTCATCCAGGTTATTGTTATCCAAGAAAAGTTGAATCAAGGGCAACTGTACTTAGCTGTAAATATATAAAGATATTTCACCCCTCATCCAAGAGGCTTCTTCAGTACTGGAGAGCAGGTAGAAATAAAAGACTCTATGCTGATTTAATGATAGTCTATAGCTGAGCACTCAGTACTCAGTCAAAGTTTTCACTTCTTTGTAGCCTTGTTGAAATCCAGAGTCCCCCAAAAAGTACCTGCTGGAAAGTAAACCACAAAAGCAGCTCCCCAGCTTGTCATCCGCTAATAAACAGCATAAAGATGCTGACAATAAAATGTACATACTTTCATGGAGGAATAAATACAACCTTGAACCTACAGTAAACATATAGGACTTATTTGCATTATATTGACATATATGTACAGTATAACTGACGCCGGTGATTTTTCCCACACATCTGTATAAAGGGACTGGTGCATCTGGGCCAAATTTTAAACAATAGCAGACTGTGCACATTTTTTGGCAGGTGTGGCAGGCATCAGGTATCGCACTCTCTTCCAGAAGCGCGAGTTCATCGCCGCAGCACCCCGTGAACCCTCTGGCCACCTCAAAGGGGCACTCTTACGGATCAGGTGCTGCAAGCCAATGGGAAGGTGGGTGTATCCGTGGGGCCCTGTGTCCCCAAGCTGGATCAAAATCACACTCATCTCCCTCTGGACCAGTGCATGGTGGAGTCCCACCTAGAAAAAATAAAAATAAAAACACAGAGCAATATGTTATTAATGTTAGTACAAAGTACAAAACAAGCAAGAAGACAAAAAGAAACCCCACTTTGCAGCCAAAAACAAACAAACAAAAAAAAAAAAATTGTGAGACTCCTACCTGCCAGTCAAACCCCTCTAGTTCCATAGAGTTTTGGGGCATGGCTGTGATCTCAGACCCTGATCCTGAACCTGGGGTGAGGATGACAATCAGTCTCCTGCTCTGCCTCATGCTGTCCTCCACCAGCTCCAGATGGTCTGTGTAGTCAACAAAAACTAGGCTTAATACTATTACTATGATACTATATTAATACTAAAACCTTTAAAATAAAAAAGAACAAGAAGGTAATGCAAGTGTGACAGGGAAGAAATCATTGACTTTATTGATCATGATTTCTCATAAATTGGTCAACACAACAATTTGGGGACAATAAAATGACTAATTCAGATTATGTAATGACATTACAAAAAAGCAAGCAAGTGAAGTGATGCAAGACAAAAGCTTATAAAGTGATCAAGCCTCTGTGTAACATTCCAGATGGTGTTTTAAAGTTGGCCTTTCCAGTTATCTGAATTTGTTGTCCAGCATCTCAGTATACTGTATACATATATATGCACTTGTGTGTTCAAAACTACAAAAACAAACAAAAAAACTAAAAACTAAAATGAAATCCTGACCTTCCCCAGGTATGTCATCCCTCCCATGGATGAAAAGTTGATATCCACACTGTTCCTCAAGGACAGAGGGCAAAGTCTGTGTGACAAACCGACAGTGTGTGTCCTCAATGACTTTGTCCAAGCACCGTGTCTGGTATACCACATAGGCATCGTACAACCTTGCATCTGTCAAATACAAACAAATTCATGGAAGCGGAAGTGTGTCAAGATTCTGATTTTAGTCTGTTTAGTTTTTTCATGTTTTTTTTTTTCTTCTGAGACCATCATTATCTAATGCAACTAAATGTGAGTTGTTACACATAAAATTAGAGTGCCGAAAAAACCCCATGGAAATAAATGTCAGACTGGACAGGGACAGAAATCATGGTCGGGTGCTATGTAAGCAGACGGGTGGGGACCAAAGTATGCCAATCCCTGACATTGTCCTAGTGACACATTCCACTGTCAGAACTGATGTAGCAGAATCAGAGATAATGTCTTTTTTATTCCACACATTCATCTTCCTTGTCAAATACTGTAATATAAATTATTCAACCATTTCATTGATAATATAACTGATGTAATGTAAATGATAATGTAATCTTGACCTTATCAGACTTTTCAGTAGTACTCCCCAAGACCTATAAACATACTTTGTTGTGTAAAACTGGTACAATTTCCCAGAAGTAGGGGGTAGCAGTTAGCCTGGATCATTCCATTCCAGCTGACACAAACATTTACACCTACAAGTATCTCTAAAGCTAACTTATTAACACATTGTGCCTTGTTTGTTTAAGTTGTACATGTAAAAACAATGGTGGTTTCAAAGGGAGTTATTCAAGCAGTACAATAAGAAAATAAAGTTTATATATCTTTTGGTACAAACTTGGGATAACTAAACTAAATATTTTATGGATTAAAACAAATCTTCTCTTCCATACCTTTTTTGTGGCTACTTAGAGGGAAGAAAGTCCTGAAGAAGAGAGCGAGGTCGATAGCAAAGCACTTGACCAACACAGCAACAATCACACAGAAGAGCAACACGCACACAGGTCTGATGACTAGTGGAATTATTGATTCTGGAGAGGAAACACAAAAATAAAGTAAATAAAATGTGTATGTGAGCGTATGTATCATTAAATGATATGGCTTGTGATAGTCAGCACTTTTCATATTGTCAACAAATTTGACAACAATCTACAATCCTGTCACTGACCTCCCCGTTTAAGAGTTAAAGTGACATTCTTCATCACATAAAAGGTGTTGCAGATGCATTTAAATTCAGCCTGAAAATCTTTAGCCGACACTTTATCAATGGTCAGGATTGCAGTGGAGATGGTGTTCTTTGAAGGATTCTCAGTGGTCCTAACAAACGACACAAAATTTGGTTAATTAAAGTAAAGAAAACAAAAGTTATCATTAACGTACATTACAGTGAGTGAAGTGCTTCACTACTGCAGCCAACAAGGGGAAAAAATGCAGCTGAGGATAGTCTTTTACTGACTTCCCTTGGTGCCCAGAAAAGATAAAATGTTTCATTTATTCAGAAAAATATCTTAACATCTATCTAAAGGACTGGAACAAAATTTGGTGCAGAGACTTATGATTTGGTGATTCCCTTAATTCTCCTAACCACCCAGCCGTTAGATGAAAACCAAATGTCTGTACATGTATGTTTGCATGTTGTATTTCTGTGCTTATCCATTCACAAGTCAATATATGTTTGAACAGACATGTGCATATATTCAATCAGTTGTAAACATGAGCATACAGTATATTACAAATGTCTAATAAAACTATGCAAATGATAAGTTACATTTTGTAATGGCAGTTTTACACATTATACTAGTATGTTGTGAACATTTTTTAATTAGTGCTGTACTGCTTTTGAGCAAGCTTACAAATAGGTGCTTTGACTGTATCCTTGCTTCCATCCATTGAAAGGGACTCCATTAATACGCCAGCTAGCATTACAGTCACGTTTCGCATTAGTTCCGCAGAAAACAGAGCAGTTCAACTTGATTCCAAAGCCTAGTAGAAAGATCAAGACATATTTTATAAAATTTTTCAATTCACAGTGTGTGTCCTTACTGAAAGGTTTCAGAGCGATTCATTAAGACATTGCAGCTATTCCTC
This sequence comes from Lates japonicus, assembly GCA_033238685.1. Lineage (NCBI taxonomy): Eukaryota > Metazoa > Chordata > Actinopteri > Centropomidae > Lates > Lates japonicus. Next base: position 1,017,331 of record BRZM01000083.1, on the reverse strand, counting down.
ATTTATTTTACTTAGCTCTCACAACAGTAAATTAAAACAGTGAGATAGGTTAAAATTATATGAATGTATCCCAAGTAACTACACTGAACAAAGTAACTACGAGAGACAATACCCAACATTTCTAATGCTTTGAACAATAAGTACATCAAAACTCTGCTAGACGTCTGAAAGAAACTTCCAAACATTTTGGACTTAGTGGAGTGATATAGTGGTTTCCTCTCAATTATACACGAGTGGGGCTCCGTTATTTCACAAACTCTTGAATCAAGTGCCATGAAAATTTGTACCGTCATTCATGGTCCTGAAAGGAGCAAAGGACATTGGTGATCACCTGATTTTTCGTCATGCACCACCAGCAGCTCAAAGTCTACACTTATCCAGTGAAATATTTCAATATCTTATAATGTTGGTCCTACTGATCCATGAGGGAGATGTTTCAACAGCCACTGGATGGATTGTCATGAAATTTAGCATCCATGGTCCTCTGAGGACGAAACTGTATTATCTCTTTAGTTGTCCTCTAGATTGTTTTTGTTTGTTCTGCTTGTTTTGAATTCAGCAGGGACACCAGTCCAAAATCTCTGGGTTCAGGTAAGTACCTTTCTGATTTTGGAATTCTTCTGTTTCTTAAATTTTAGAGGATCCCTATTAGTAGTCACACAAGTACCAACAATTCCTCTTTGATTCAACAAATTCAGGACAGTTCTATGAATACACTGATATCTCCCTGAAAAGTAACACTAATGCCAAAAGGAAAGTTTTCTTACCTTCATCAGCAAGTTGCTCTTTGTTGGTCGGAGCAAGGATAAGTGGTTCACGATAGGCAACTTGATCTGTAAGAAAAAACAGAAAAAAAGACACACAACAAGATGAGCACTCCCATCTGTTCTCTTCTATTGGACGCATGACAATGGTCATCATCATCAACTAATGACACAAAATATATATTTATATAAACTGTTTTCATTTACAAAATGTTGCAAGTAGGATGTTTTTTTCCCAACACTAAGGTTTGCTTTGTAGAGAACACTTGCTCTTTGACATGAAATCCACACAATCTGTGCCAATACAGCCGGGCTGGGTTCAGTTTGACATGTGAACAAAGCTCGACTGGGTGTGCCGCTGAATTACGTGTCACTGGCTGAACCAGTAGCTATTATCATTGAATTTCTGTGGCATACTGTACAATACATCATAAAGATGCTGACAATAAAATTAACAATATCAACATATCTGACTTATATGAATGCAAAACTGCTGTAACTGTTCTTGACAAGTGGTTCCCAAGCTTCTAACTTAAAAACAGAGCTTATATAGGACATGAAATCAAGATTTCCTTACATTACATTTGACACTTTTGTCCAAAGCAACTTACAGTAAGTGCATTAATTTCTACTTAACACCACTTAACAATAAAACACCAGGTGTATTGAGTGATAGGGGGTTCCAGTTCATGTACAAGTGAATCTTTAACAATTAATCTTAAAACTGAAATGACTATAGGGCCTTCTGAATCACCATTGTAACTCACATAATCATTAGCTTTTAACAGTGGCACTCCCTTCACTGATTTCTCAGAACATCTTTGCCAGATTCAAAAGGTGAAAGCTGCAAAATTATTCATAATCTCTGTTGCAAATAAGTGGCTCCTTATCTATTAAACTCATAAACAGTGTTTGTCTAAGCCTAGTTTTATACTGAACTGAACGCAAAAACTTGAACTAGCAATAGATCTATCCTACCAATGAGCTAAAAACAGTCAGAATCAGCACCAAACATTGCAGCAGTATTATGGTGATGCCTTCACTTACTGTTGTACATACTAAGGGGCAGTTTAAAGGTGATGCAAACACTTAGGGAAAATGGTGAACAAACCATATGGTCAGTGACTTTGAATCTTTGAATGGAACAAAATGATCTGAAGCAGGAAAGTGATTCATAATTTCCACCTCTAGGCCTTTAAGGTAATACATTAGCATACACTGAGTTGATTTTACATACATGCAAGAAGGTGGTCAAATGTGATGTTTGTTATGTCAATAGTTACAATAGGTTTCAGATTCACTCCTGCATTTATTCATGCAAATGTAGTCATCTAAGATATCCCCATTTTAATACAAATTAGTGCACACAGTGACGATGTGGAACTGATTAAAATAGATGGAAAAATAGTGACATTAACATGTAGATATAGTGTTGGGGCTCAGCATACTCTAATCTGACTCAGGGTTTACAAAGACCTGAAAATGCTCTCTCACCTTTAACTTTTAGCCACCTGGAGCCTGATGTGTTGTACACTGTGTGATTGTGTGTCCAGGTACAAATACAAGTGTAGATGCCCTCATGATCTTTGATAGCATTTTCAACCCACAGGTCAGCTGCATGTTCGCCTTGAAGAAGACTGAGGTCCTGCAGCCAGGGCAGAAGAAGTACCAAACAGTGAAATTAAAGAACTTCTCAAATAATGTTATATGACAGGAATTTGGAAACACAACAGAGGGACTTAGAGGGATGTCAATAGAGTGACTGCATTTTAATATTTGAATAACCACATGCTCCAATCATCTATTTATCCAATCAAAATGGTGAAAAATAAAAAAAAATGATGAAGATTTGATGGCCTTAAGAATATGTTTCTTCAATTTGAATTGCTAATAATAATTTAATGTAGGAGTTAAATTCAAATGAATGTAAGAGTTCAAAATATATTAGATAATAATATAAAATTATTATTGTTATTATTGTTATTATTATTATTATTGTTTGCGGTGCAGCTAAATTTTACATGTCCGTTAGTCCTAATATGTAACCATTATTCCCTCAGATTTTTTTTCAGAATAGACTGCTTAATTTGGTAACACTACATAAATGGAAAATAGATGTAATGTTCAGCTGGTACACCACTGGTACCCACTGTTTTATTGAGTTTGTAAGAGGGAACAAGGAAATGATGCAGTCAGTGCACAGATGAATGGAGTTTAAAGAAACTATATTTTTAAATACATAAATGAATAAATAAATAGAATCTAAAAGTTGAATTAATAAACCTAGAAAACTGACAACATGGATATTTGGCATTAAATTATAACAGTGATTTTGTACTGCATGCTTTAATTCTGTGTACCTTGCATAAATCACACCTGCAATGTAAATTAAAGATTCAACACCCACTTTCCAGAGAACCTTATAGGAATTAACAGTTTCATATCAGTTCCTGTCTTGGAAATTATTGGGACATCTACAAGAGATTAAACACAAAGTGTTAAAAAATGTGTCTTGGACACATTCTGCCAAATTAAATATCTCATATTATGTGCTGTGGGCTGGGTCATTGCATCAGTTACAGAGATAAGGGCATATTTTGCAATACATACACAAAAATGCAGATGATTAAAGTGGCACTGTTTCTGTTTTATGCTACTGCCTGACATTTTTTTAAATTTCAGGTTTACAGTTTAGAGTTTGTTCCTCTGATATTTATACCAGGTGTTACTGTAATCACAAGTGGCCATACCTTGTACCAGGTGAAATTTCCCCTAAATGTATTACATATTTCCCTGACAGGACCTGGACATGGGACCATCATGTTCACATCTGGGCTGTTGATTTCCATGTAAACGTGGCTCCATCGTTTAGTTACATTGAAGACATCAACCTTTAGATAAAGGCTGTTGCAGTCCCCTGATGGATGTATGTGCCTAAAAGAGAAATACTCCCAGATAGCAAAATTATTTTGGACTAAATATACTGTGTATACTGGGCCAGAAGCTTTCACAAGAAACTTTTTGCTGCAATATGTCAGATCAGGGACAGTATTAACAGATCATAGAAAGAATGTATTTAGAGTTGCTAAAAGATTACACCATGACATGACATGAATTTGACATTCTAACCTCTCTTTCCAAAGTCACTAAAATATTTTGTAGTGTTCTTACCGGACAGTGTAAATGCCAGAGTCCTCAGAAAGGAGGTTTAAGAAAAAGATCGCTCCTCCGTGGTAATGTATCCTCTCTTTCTCATCAAATGAGATGGACTCAATCTTTGAGTTGTTCTTGGTGTTAGTTTTGTACCATGTGAACTGTCCAGCTGGGGGGTTGTCCTCAAAATCGTCAGGCATAAAATAAAATGCTTCACCTTCCTGAAGGACAAATGACTTGTTCTCATAGTTCTCACACTGGGACTCTACTGTCTCTGAAAATGAGTGAGATAGATTTGATGATAGATTTAATGATGATGAAGAAGAAAAAAATGAAAAACATAAAATTAGTAACTCTGCATATGTAAATGGGTATTGCAGGTGGCCATTGTAGGGGTCGCATGTTATTACAATACACAAATATGTTATCACAAATATACAGTTTAATTCCAAAACAGCTGGGCATTGTTCTTTTAAGTAAACATCACTCAAACAGGATAAATACTGAATTTGTTTTCAGCTGTGTATTAATATGCATTTGGTTTTCCAAGTGAGTATTGTCACAATTTCTGCTACAACCCTATTAATCTTGCCTTTCGTGCCTCAGAGCTGCTATTCTCCTCCTTGCTTTAAACGGTGCGGTCCAGTGTATCCTATGCTAAAGGAGATAAGATAGGAAGCACTGAAGCTCCTTTCCTTGACATTTAAAGAATTCGACCATTTCTTATCATGGCTGCCACTGAGATACTTCCGGGTCATCTCACTCAGTTAGGAACCTTCCTAAGCAAAAAGGCCTATTCGACCACAACCTCGTTCTCAGTCTCCTGCATTTGGGTCCTCTTCCCAGTTGTCCCACAGTGGCACTGGTATTTCCACCAGCAGGATGATGTATGTGGGACTGACTTGGTGAAACATGTCACCTATTGTGGGTCATGGCTGTTGGCAGTCAGACAGAGTAATAAGATGTATCAGGCTTTGGCTGCACAGATAATGCTTATTAGTAGTATCAGTTTATTGCTGGTTTTGGTCTTTCTATGGGATTTGTTGACAGTAAGAATAAAATGGAATATCACCAGCAATTCAAGACCATTACACTGTATTCAGGCCCTGTCTCTTCTAAATATACTCATTACTGTAGAACACTCCTTTATGCATACATTATATTCAGACCACTGCTTCTCCCCATTAATATATTTTACAGTGGTGGCTATCTATTGATTGCTATCACTGTAAGACCTTGGAGGCTTTCCACTTAATGTGAAACTTCAGCACTATGAGTTTACATTTGCTATATGTGTGGGTTAACACGGATCCACTAATGCACTGTTGTTTTCCTTGTATTCTTCTTCATTATTATGTATACACTACCTGCACATTCAGATGTAGACATCACTGCAAACACGAGGAAGAGAAGCTGAGATGCATCCATTATCTGAGAGAGGTAGAGTACATTAAAAGTTAATGCATGTTTTTTTTTGCTTTGCTTTGTCAAATAATGACAGGCTGTGTAATTGGGTAATTGTCATAGTCATGCAGTGTCAGTCCTGCAAGAACCTGCAGCCAGTGCTGCTTCCTGAAGCTACCAACCCCACAGAACGATAACGTCATGACAGTTTCAAACTAAGTCTTGTCGGAAACTCAGATGCCACACACTCTTATCAGAAGACGTACAGTAAATTACAGAAATGACATTATGTTGGCCCTGATGTACAACTTTCAGCAGGATGTAAGATTACCCTTTTAGACTGCTTGACTTTCTTGTGCTTGATTTTGCATACCTGGATACTTTCTTTAGTTTTTGCCACAACTATCCATGGATTAATCTTTATGTATTTATCTTTATTTACCAGTGACAAACATGTATCAGCAATTGCACAAGCATGCAATGGAAAAAGTGATGTCCTAAAATAGTGTCTGCACAAGATAGAAGGATCTTATCTTCCACATAGCAAGTTCCTCTCCTGATATGACTGAAAAACTGTATGTTTAGCAAAACATTGATAAAACACACTGTTAAATACATTCCTCCCAATTAAATACAATTTCCCATAAAGACATCCACAGCAGTAATCAACCTTTGAAGGGTTATCATCTCTCTGTATGAATTTAAAACTGAAGATATTTTTTCAACCAGTAAAACTGTTACTTTAAAAAAGAAAAGAAGTAAATGGTTGCTTTCATGGGAATTAAAATGAAAGTATCAATTTTGAAGAAACACTTTGGCCAACAGGTGAAGACTAGTGACATTTGTGTTAGTGAGAAGTTTCCTGTTTACACATCTACCACACAGAGTAAAACTGGCTCACTTAAAGTGTTTCAGACACTTGAGGGCTCTAAGTGTACAAATAACATCATGCAATAAATTCCGGTGTAATTTTTTTAAACCTTACAATGGTAGATGAATCCAGTGTAAATACTTTCTTGCTGCACTACAGTTGCAAAATGGAGACATTATTGCCACACTTCTTGCCTATTAAGATGAATTGGATTTAAAGGTCTTACATTTTCTAATGCTCATAAATCAAAAATTCGTAAGATACTGAGCTTAAAGCACATATTTTATTTCTTTTGCTTTGGCCACTCAAATCTTGCACAGTTATGATCAATTTACACTTACAGTAAAACTGCTGCAACTGTGTGAAAGATGGCAAGGGTAACTAATGTACCCTCACTGAACACTGATTAAAACTTTAAATAAATCTAATACAGTAAATACAGTTTGAAATAAACATAAAGCGTTATAGTACTAATAAAAACATTTGCTTACCTCATAAAAGTGTGTGTTGACAAGTGGAGTGGATTCAGTCAGACTCTGTCAGTGATTCTCCTCTACGTGTCTGTGTGATTTTATACTTTCTCTGCTATCATCCCAGCAGAATGGGATGGCTGAGCAGCATCAGCATGGCAAGAATATCAGCTTACACACACACACACACACAGAGAGAGAGAGAGAGAGAGAGAGAGAGAGAGAGAGAGAGAGAGAGAGAGATACAGTCACATAATGATGCATTTGTGTATGCATCACATAAAGTCTCCCTCCCAGCCTCCAAGTCTTCAGAAATCTTTCCTTATCCCTCATCCACTCATGTGGGTGTGGATGTTGGAGGGATTGTGTCTGGAAAAACTAACACTGGCCCAGACTGAGAGGGAAAAAAGAAAAACTACCTCTCAGGCATTTGGCAGAGTAAGCTTTACCTTTGACATGATCCAATCATCCACTGTCCATATTACAGTACATACTAATACTATAAAGCATACACTGTGTACAATTATTGACAGTGCACTTAGCAGTTTGAGTACAATTAAGTACAAGTAAAATGATACTTAACTTACTTGTACTTAGTTGAACTTAACTCACAGGAAATTATGCAAGGTGTTAGTGATGGGCATTACATATAATTTCCTTTAGACCAAAAACTGCTAAAGTAGTGCATTATCATTATCATCCTTCATGGTGAGCAAACTGAGCATGTGACAGGTTTGTTTAACAAAACTCTGACATGGCAAGTCGGAGATGTATGTTGTATGCTCTTGTTAAATGTTGGTTGTGTAATCTGTTATATGTGGGTTTTTTATGGGTTGTCTTGTATGTGGATTGTGTATCAGTTACATGTAGGTGATTGTGGGTTCTCTTTACGTTGCTACATGTTTGTTATGCAGGTGATCTGTGGGATGTGTGTCTGTTGCTATATGTGGGTGTTGTGTGTTGTGTACTTGTGTACTTGAGCTACTGGATGCCTTAAATTTCCTTCGGGATTAATAAAGTATCTATCTATCTCTCTATCTAATAATATAATATGGCAACATTTCACAGAACTGTATCTTGATAAACTCTCCACACTGAAATCAGCATTCACTCATGATGGTTGCATATAAACATCTGAAAGATGTACGCTGTCATGGCAACACACATAGAGAATACCATTTTACCACTTTTTAACACTATGTGGTCTTTAAGTGTATGAGAGCACCAGTGCATACAGTAAAGGAAAACTTTAAAAGGGGATTCAGGGATAAATTTGATCACATTGTACATAAATTCTGCCTACTGAACTGATAAACATTATGTGGTCTGTTTTATCAGGGACTTACAAATTCATATTTTAATAGAAAATACCCTTGTTTTTTGCAGCATCAAGGTTATTTATGTGTTATTAGCAAGAAACTGGAAGAGATAGGAATCCTTACTGATGTTTGAGCAGAGAATGAAATGCAAGCTCAAAATGATGCAATGTGAGGTTTATTTCCCTTGCTCACGCACCTCTGCCCATCCGTACATTGTTCTGCATTTCTGAAAATTATTTAAAATTGTGTCACTTTCAGTCAGCCCCATCTTGAGGGTTGCAGCCTGCCTCCTATATCACATAACTCACCCACTGAGTCACCAGTTGTCTTAGCAAGTGGGCTTTACTTTTGGATTCTAAATAAGATAAAGGCCCTGATCTCAACCCCTTCCAGCACCTTTGAAATTTACCAGAATGCTGGCCACAAGCCAGGCCTTATTTCTCAACATTGACTGACGTCACTAACATTCTTGTAACAGGAAGCAAATCATGGCAGCCAGGGTTGAAAATCTTGCGGAAGACGTTCTTAAAAGAGCAGAGACTGCTATGATCACAATAGCTGTTTTTGCAACAGCTGGTATTTTTTCTAGTTTGGCAGCCAATCATGAATTGTCATTGGGTTTTGTTTCAAGTTTTCAATCAGCCCCAAGAAGGATTATGTTGATATTTCAGTAAAGTAAGTATTTAGATGACAGACAAAACCTATCCAGATCCCTGTTGAGCCTTGACAGACAACAGTGAATGGCTGTGTGAGAGCAGGCATTAATGTAATATTCACTGACTTAAAACTGCCTCACACCCATTTTTATACAAAATGCCATGAATAATCCTGACAAGCTGACACACGCCAACCCACAATGACATGTATCAAGGCACAGTTGTTGTACAGGTTTATGTATAGAACAATTTGGTGCATCTGTTGATGGACATGATGCTGTGGGTGGGTGTTGCCCTTTAGAGGCAATGTTTGAAGATAAAAACCTTGTGAGGAGACGTCTTAGCAAATTAAACATTTATTTGTGTCTCAGTCAGCAAAATCTGAATTAGAAAAATTTAATTTGCAAGTATGCAAGTATGATTAGAACCTTATAAAACCATATAAAAACTATATATTAGACTAAACTATATACCAAACTATATAGACTAGAGAAACCGGCACAGGATATCTGTGGTTCATTGAGATAAAATGACAAAGATAAGATGCTTCTTAGAAAGACTGAACAGGAAATATTTCTTCAAGCTTCACAGAATCTGTCAGTGATGCTTGGGATGTTTTTTGAACTAGAAGATTCTAACTTATAACGCCTGTAGGAGCAGACTTGGCTATAATCAAATTCTGAACTGTTAAAAACTCCATACTAGAAATTCTGCTTGGCGGATTTGTTTTGAACATGAAAATGATGCCCTGGTTTATGTGGATTAACACTGCAGTTTACCTTATTTGTCATTTCTTGCAATTTTGCAAAAAATATACTTGCAGCACCTGGCAGGACATGAAGGCACATCAGACCACGGCTGTTCGCCTCGTGAACAGGTGCAAGGCAATAAATGTTTAAATAAAAAATAGGCAATGAATGTTTAAATATTGGGATAATGGAACACATATTCAAACAATCTCTTTTAGAGGGCATTCATAGCGTTGCACTTAGGTAAAGGTAAAAGGAGTAGTTGCATAAGGAATGGAAAAAAAGAGGACTATAGGGGAGAACTTCAAACCCTCCCAGCTTTCTTGCCTCCATACACCAAGCCAGTCACTGTGTGAAGTGGGTTTAATACCAGCTATAATCTGATATTAAAATCCATGGGTCTGCTTTCTGTCCCTCACACCAATCTCCACACCAGTCTCTGTACCTTTTGGACAGAACCTTCAGTGTGGCGGCCCCCCACACCTTTCTTGAAAGGCGATATATTAATTTATTATTATTATTATTATTATTATTATTATTTGGGTGAACAACTCATACTGTAACTTTATTGGCTACTACAGGATATTTTTGCTATTTTCTGTCTATGATGGAGCCCACAGCAGGATACAGTTACTGTATGAATAGTTTTTAGAACAGAACACATCTGAGCAATGTTTCGGCAATTGGTGTCACACAGTTTCAAAACCTGGCCAAATATTGCTACCCGTGCATCTGAGCAATATAGAAAACTTTAACATGACCTTTTACATAACAAGATTATGGAAATCCCCCTCTGTATGTCACCAGAGTCCATCATCAATGTTTCCACTGTGCTAAATATTTTTCACGTAACAATCAGACTATCAGAATGTCTCTGGCAGCTGTGTACATACAGGCATGTTTAAATAGATCAGTTTTGCCTTTGAAAAGTAAGGAGTAAGTGTTTTTTACGTCACACATGCTATTGCAGTCTTAATGGTGTAACAAAAACAACTTTAATATTTTTTTTTACTAAAAGAAACTATATGAGGAGAAATTCTCTTTACCATTACCATTTACACCATTACAGTGCTGTACATTGCACACAATGCACACAGTGGTGATACTGCATATCTCCCAGGTGAGACTGTATTTTTGCACCACTTTTGTTATGCTTTATGCCTCTGATCCAATTCCATGCATGCCTGCACAAATCTCTTACCCTGGCTGACTGGATCTCTGCTGAGGTTGAGGTTTGGTGGAGGGGCAGAGTATATGAGATTGCATGACTTCCTATAGGAATCATTGACTCCACAAGCCAGTTCTAACAGAGCGTCTAATCAGGGAAAATCACTTAAAAACATCTTTGACATTATGTCCAGTTGTCTCAAGAGATTAGTAGTACAAAATGTTTCAATAATCAAAAGAGTCAACCTTACATTTTGAGATTTATGTCAATTCCTTTCAAGCATGAGGGCCTCCTTTTCATGCCATGTTTTTTTAATATTTGTGAGAATAAATGACTTGTTAATGGTCTTTCTGGTAAGATATGATTGTGTTAACATTTCTCTCTCAATCTACTATGTAACCACAGATGAGCGGCCCAAAAATGTGCAAAATATGCATATTTGCTTTCTCTCAGAGAGACAGATGTATCCATATCAATCATTTTGTGTAGTAGAGGAAGAGTTGGAGCAGTTTTGCTTAACTTACTATACAGACTGGTTATGCACGTCTCATGTGAGATCGTATCCAACACAAGATACATGGTGCAAGAGCAGGCATTTGGGACGTGAACTATTCTCCCTATTACATGTCAAAAATGATTGTGAAGATGTTATTTTAAGATAAAATAGTTGCATAATGTTGCTTTAATTTGGCTCTGATGCAGCCACACCTCTCTGTCTGCAGTCACTACTCTGTCTCCAGCATTGTCCCACCCACAGCACCATCTGATTGGTTACACGCAGAGCCACGTCACAGGAAACAGCCAATCAGCAGTGAAAGCTGTGCATGCACAGTGTTCACACACATGGCGGAGAGGAGAAAAAGTTTTGCCAGGTGGAGAAGCTCTGGAGGGCAGATATATGTTTCTTTATTACTGTAGAAAACTTTAGGGAGCTATTTATTTGTTTAAGTTTTCATTTAACTTGACATGCTGCTGAGCCTGGGAGCTCCCTGCACTTTTTGTTGGAATTTTAAAACAAAGATGTCTATTGTCTAAGATAAAAAAAAACCTTTAACATGTTGCAAATCTGAAAAGCTGTTTAATAAACATATGCTTAAAGGCATTTAAACAAAGTTAAGTGTTGGAGTTTGTATTATTACAAAATTTTGACGGAAATATTTTCACTTTTACTGCAAATGAATATCGGTTCCAAATATCGGTTATTGGCGTCCTTGACTACTAATAATCGGTATTGGTATCGGCCCTGAAAAAAACATATTGGTCTATCTCTAGTTGAAATATTCCATTAAAACAAATGACCACATCAATGTAATGGTCTGAAGCAAAACAGACCAAGAGCAAGAAAGGAAAGTGTCAAATCTGCTGCAGTGTACACATGTGTTCATTGATGCAGAAATGGAACAGCTCAGCTTCATGACTGATTCACATCCACATTTGGTAAACCACAAAGCAAAAATTAAACTTTAGTCAAGTTCATGTAAATGATGCTTGAAATTTAATACAGTATGACATTCACTTTCCCCACCAAAGGGAACTCAGCAAACACAAAACAGCTCCAGACTAATGATTTAGTATGTTTAATCATCAGTCACATTAGCAACACATTTCCTCAGTCACAAGGACTTCACAAAGACAACATTTACCAGGGGTGGTTTCAGAACAGAGATGAGATTAAATCTACAAGCCGCAAAAGTTTACTGAAAACTGCCAATAATGTTAGCAATAGAAATAATTAAAATAATAGTAAATAAATAAAATGGCACTGTTTCTCTTTTACTACCCGCATATCCACAAACTATCAGGGACTTATTTTATCATCATAATAAACCTCTATATAACACCATACCATGTAGAAAAAACAAACAAAAAAAAAAATAACTCACCAATGAAACCCCTATGAGCTGGCTCCACCACTGGTTTCATTTTGTTCTGATCATTCTTCAGCTGCTCTTGAAAGTTTTTCTATCTTTCTTTAAACCATTTTGTTACTTTCACAAGAAAGTGTGAAAAGATAAAAGGAAATACAAAAATCAAATAGTGACTGCTGCAATTACAAAACCACAATAGCCTAAAATATAAACAATATATCAATGCATAAATAGGCTAAAATTCTAAACGATACTGGTAACCCTAGTGTTAAACCCCTTTGTTCTAGCAAACAAGAAGGTAAGAGCCAAAGATGTAATTGTCTGTAATTTTCTTTAAACCCTGATTGTTGAGAGGGATTCATTAAGCTGTCAATGAGCAAGGCATATAATCTTGCTTGTCAATAATCCCAGTGTCACATAATTCAGGTGATCTGTCTCCGGGAAACAGGAGGTTGATGAAACAAACAAAACATCTTCGTTGGATCCCATCTGTAAAACCTGAGAATAAATATAAGTTCTTCCACTTGGTTTAGACAATAGTCTGGTGTCTTGCTGCAGGTACTGAAGGCATGTGGTACCTCAGATTCTTCCAAAAGTTTCTGTTTGAGCGCAATGTGTTGAGTTTTTGGGCTCCAAGAGAGGCTTTCCTCCACTTCAGAGCTCCTTGTTTCTTTTTGATATAATGAAGAGACTCTGGCAGGCAACTGTAATCCACTGGACCATCTGTTAGAAGTGAATAGAATGTTGACCGTATATTCAAATAAACATGTTAAATATATTGACATTGTACTTTATAAAATGTTCACAATAGCAATTTTTTTTGGCATGTTTCCCAATAGTACCTCTCAGAGCTCCTGGCTCTTGCAGTTGTTGGTGTACTGCTCAACTTTGAGATGTTGAGTCTTTGGGCTAAGCAAAATGACATAACTGCTTTCGGGAGAATTGATGGGTTTCATAATCTATGGAGGTTTGAACAAATGATGCTATGCTTCTGTTGTCAAAACTATGATCATCACCCTAGTCTTGATTTGGTGGTTTTTGAATACTGGCATACTGACACCAATTTAAAGATAACTTACCTACGTAACCTACATAATATAATTACATAGTCTTGCGAATTAGTGCATTGTTTCCATCCTTCAGTGGGTACTTGACCCATCTGGGACATGTAATACAGGCTATAAGTTAGGGCTTCTGCAGAAGACATCTACAGACTTTTCCTCATACCATGGAGGTTTATGTTGTATATATGTGGGATACAATTCTGAGACTCTTAAGATAAGACTCTTTGATTAAGGTTTCACAGGTTTACTCAATCTCTAGAAACCAAGATCTGACCAGGGACAAGAGTGAAGCCAGATCCGAACTACCTTCAGTCTAACTGGGTCTGGTTTGGGTCATGTTCTACTACACAGATGTCTTTTATTACATGCGCTATATATATTAGGGATAGACTGATTATCGGCCGGTATCGGCCCTGAAAAAACCATATCAGTCTATCTCTAATATATATATGTGTGTGTATTATAAATAATTGCATAATTATTAAATAAATACACTTGTATCAGAAATAATTAAAAACCTAGTGTACTTTTTGTATTCAAATAAATTAAATCATTTTGCTTGTAAATGTCTCCTTGTATTCTTTTATTAAGGAAAAACACGTTATTTGATAAATTTTAATTGGGCCCCTAAAGTTCTTGATGCGAGCCTAAATTTTTTTACTTAGGAAAAAAGTAAGTGTCAAGCCCTGGATGGTGCATCAGAATCATCACTGGTGCAGTCAATGTTGGTGTTAGTCTGTATTTGTTTATTGAGACTGACCACATTTTGCACTGGGTCTAGTTATTCTTAAATGCACAGATCTCAAGCAGAGGTCCAAAAATTTGGACCTGTAAAGACATCTCCTTGTGAAGCCTTAAAAGCACCATCCATAACCACATTAGGCAATACATTTTATTGGGTTAAGCAACTGTTTGGACCCCAAAGGACATTGTTTCTCAAATGTGTCCAGCAAAAAAGTGACTTTTTGCATCTATAGGAAACAATGGCGATATGTTCACTTCTGTGGCAGAAGATGGCTATTGTTGATGTACTGAAATGCATCTTTATGATATCACTTTGCCATTTCTATTGACTTAATGAGCAGCAAAGACTCGCTCAGCGTTTGTCCTCACCGATTTCCACCAGAATCACTTGGAGGTCGTTCTGGGTCAAAGCATGATGAATGCCAATTTTCTGTTCATAGCTTAGGTGGTTGTGATTACACAACAGTGATTCTTCCTCTGTTTTCTCGTCAGCAGAAGATTTTGCCTCAGGTGACAGTATGATTATCAGTCTGCGACACTGGTGCATTGTAGCAGCAATGACATCAGGCACAGCTGTAAGAGATCAAACAGAGGACATTAAGAAAATTATCACAGTGGGGTAAAACCCTATCTCTGCAAACTGAAAACCATCTTGTTCTTAGCTAAAGGGCAGACATGTTTGATCTCATTAAATTACTGATTATTTTACAAAGCCCATGACCTACAAACACTTTATACACAAACTATGTAGCTAACTATCTTTCAAAGCTTAATGTAAGCTTTTAGACAAACTTCTGATCCCTTTCAACCTGTCTTTTCAACCCCATCCCAACCGGGCTGCTTAAGGAAGCTTTACCCTTAATTAGCAACTCTCTACTGAATATGATTAATCTCTCATTACTAACAAGCTATGTGCCACAATCTTATAACGTAGCTATAATCAAACCTCTTATGAAAAAGCCTACTTTTGATCCAGACATATTAGCCAACTATAGACTTATATCTAACCTCCCCTTTCTCTCTAAAATCCTGGAGAAAGCAATTGCAAAACAGTTATGTGATTTTCTACAGGACAATAGTTTATTTGAGGATTTTCAGTCAGTATTTAGATTGCATCACAGCACAGAGACGGCACTGGTGAAAGTTACAAATGACCTCCTAATCACATCAGATGGACTTGGGTCTGTACTTCTCTTAAGAGATCTCAGTGCTGCTTTTGATATGATTGACCATCACATCCTTTTACAGAGACTGGAGCATTTTATTGGCACTAAAGGAACTGCACTAAACTGGTTTAAGTCCTATCTATCTGATAGGCTTCAGTTTGTACATGTCAATAACAATTCCTCATGTACACAAAAGTTAGACATGGAGTTCCACAAGGGTCTGCACTTAGATCATTTCTATTCACCTTGTAAATGCTCCTTTTGAGCGACATTATCAGAAATTACTCCACAAATTTCCATTGTTATGCAGATGATACACAAATATATTTGTCATTGAAGCCTAATGAAACCAATCAGGCATGCCTTAGGGGTATTAAGACTTGGATGACCAGCAGTTTCCTACAATTGAACTCCGACAAAACCAAAGTTATTGTACTAGATCAGAGTCTGATCTGTGATGACAAGCCTCCTGCTGCTCCTACAACCCCACTCAACACCTGCTGAAATATTTAAAAATTATTAGTACTACTTCTAGTATTATTGCTCGTATTACATTTACAACTTTTATTGTAGGAATGTTTATAATTACCACTATTGTTTTATTGATACAAATTTACATTTTTACATGAAATCTACATTCTTCTGCCCCACCATGCCTGGAATTATTTTAATTTCACAACAGTGTGAAGTGACACTTTATCTATTGGGGCCTGTGGAACATCCTGAGTGACAATCACATGGTTTCTGGTCTAATCTTTCTGATCTGGTCACATATTTGTAATCAGGGACTCAAAGCTCTCCCTGCTGGGGAATTCAAAAACTCACATTTTGAAAATATCTGAATTCAAGAAATTAGCTTATTTACATTATTCCTTTCCAAGTGCCCACATTTACTTATTTTCTGTATTCTCAAGTGGGTTTTCCTTCTCAGCAGTATACTGAATATTTCAAGATTGTCCTTAAACATATTACAGAGGAATTCAGCAATTGTAGTAACAAAATGGAGTATATTAAGAAGAAAAAAAACAGAAATGAAGAATTATATACTATGATAGATTACCTATCTCAAATATATTTTGAATGCCTGCAAGTTGATGGCACTTATAGCTGCATGACAGGTGGTATGTCTGTAAAACTGTCACCATCAAAGTTATAGTAAGTAGCCATTATATGTGGTACTTTGTGACTGAACCAAAACCCCATATTTCAGGTACCAAAAAACGCTGAATTATTCTCAGTAACAAATAGTGATTGTCTGTCCCTGACCTTCTCCAGGGCAGTCATCCCGTCCTCTGATGTACAGGGAGTAGCCATGTTTTTTCTCCAGTTCCTCAGGAAGGATCTGCAGGGCAAAAGTCGCCATCTCATCTGAACTCAGGGTGTCAGGATGAAGGAAGCTCACATAGCCATCGTAGAGCTTTCCATCTGGAGCTGTGGAGAAGATAGCATTATCTCTGTAAAGCTTCAGAAGAGCAGAGGATCACACAATTGTACTGTATATATCAACTGTTAAGGATTCACAATTGATTCACAACTGAATCACATTCAGTATATGAATTTGTCCCTAACCCCTAGTTTTTAAATTCCTGTTGGTTTTATTTTGGTAGGGAACATGTTGTCATGTTCATTCCATAATGCTGATATCTTTTCTTTGAGTCACACAACCAACAAAATTTTGTTATTGTTGTGCAATAAAGAAAACAAGTACATTTCTGGAAGTATCCGACTAGATGATTCCACAGAAAAGTGCACTTTCTACAGATAAAACACTGACCTTGTTTGGAGAAATGTCTTGACAGTTTCCTGTAGGCCAACACCACATCTACTTTAAAGAAGAGGAAGGCTGAAGCCAGGACCAGAATAGTCAAAGAGGCAGCAAGGCAGAGAGCAACACTGGCATAGAAGGCACTGTGGTCGGCTGGAGAGAGGAAGAGACAGACAAAGTTGTGGTTTGAGAACACCTATACTGTATATAAAACTAGCTAACTCTGAGAAGACTGCCCAGAATGATTCAACCTGTGGAAATCTTTCAAGGCAACTAGTCTTTTATACAGTTCCAGCACAGTCAATTTGTCATACTTTACATAAAAAAGAAACTCTGCAACATTTAACCAGTAAAAAAGTCTTTAATTAACTCAGTTTCATCAATTAATCTCTCATGTTTAATGTATTCCTGACACTCTTTAAAATCATATATTTATGAGGTCTTTAGAGACCCAAGGAATGCAAGAGTATCCTTTTTTTCTTCTTTTTTTTTCAGAGTACGCAGGTAGCAGGTAATAGCTCATCGTGTGTCAGTGACTAGAATTGATGCAGACACATTTTTTTGTAATAACTGTGCAGCTTTTGTATTTGGTGAGTTCCTATGTGTAACAAAGTACAAGCTGTATATAAAACATCAAATATAATATACTGTGTTAAAAGTTATCAATTTCAAAAAAAAAAATGTTTTGGTACAAAAAAAGGGGATTAGGTAAGAACTATAAATAGCAACATGTTTTTTGGGGTATTGATACTATAGACAACTGTATTTGAATTAGATAAATGTGCTTTCTATAAGGAATGGACCTGTGTCCTGTGGTATGTAGGAATACTTGGGGAAACAGCAATGCTTTTAAGGGTTAAAACAATAAAAATGATGTACATTAAATAGAATAAAGCACATACTAGACATCATAATAGAAATGATAAAGATTACAGAGCAGTTTCAACAGTAGGGCTTGAAACTGTAGGATATACTATTTGGCTAAAATTATGCAGATACCCTAAAAAAATATGTCAAGTCATTTCACAACCATGGGCATTAATTTACCGCTATGACAGACTTCACTTTTCTGGTTTCAGGCTTTCATTTTGGAACCTTGCTGCAAGAAGAGGGCTCTGTGCAAGTCAGTTAAAGCAACTTTGACTGAGTAAGAGTGGTAATTGGGTACAGGATACTGGCGCATAAAAATCTGTTTGGCTTCAAGTCTGGGCACTGCACAAGTGCTTTTCATGTTGCTACCACCACAACAAATTCAACACACTTCTAATGACCCACAACATAAAGAGATAAAGATGCCACTTGCAGATTAAATTGTAAAAGGAAATAAATGATTTTGAACTTTTGAACTCAGCAATGGACAATGGGGCCCAAAACAGCCCCCCCCCCATGTAACAAAAAATAAACAAAGTAACCTAAGAAACAAAAACCCAAAAACGGAACTACCAGACCTCTGTCCTCAAACCAAGACACCAAAGACCAGGAGGCTGCTGGGAGCATCAGCCACAATCAATCAAGTTACATAGTGCATGAAATGTTCCTTCAAGTTCCAAACTAGAGGGAAAAAAAGCCCTTTCTTTTTGGACCTGGCTTTGTGTTGAAACAAGAGAGACCTTTCCTCAAAGTGTTGCCAGAAAGGCTACAGAATTAAGATTTCCCTTAACTGGAATTAAAAGGCCTAGCCCAAACCATTAAACATAGCCCCAGAAAAGTATAATAATAAACTTTTTTTTCTCGCGGTGCTTCTAAAAAGGTTGGATTTGTGATGAAATTTGTTTCCCTGACTTTAGGAGTTAGTATTTACAATTAAATATTTTCATTCTATTTACAAAGTGTAAATGCTAATATTAGTAAATGATGGTTAAATAAGCGTGTATTGTTTGCTGAGAAGAGAAGAGAAGAAAAAATACCTTCTTGAAGCAAAACCCAGCCAAATTTGCTTGCAACTGAGCTGCTCACGGTGCATTTGATTGGCACGTTCAGAAACCCACGATGAACTTTAGAGATGGACAGAGTGGACAGACCAAACACCCTGCCCTTTTCAGGAGTACTAAAAGGGAAAGAACCAGTCAATTAATCAATCAGTCCATCAGTCAAACAAGTCAGTTAAAAAATCAGGCTACCAAGCAATAATGGAAAATTTTATTCTTTAGTGATCTTGTTCTGTTTTGTTTAAAGCATTTGCTATTTTTAACAACTAGAGGACAAAGAGACTTTTTTTTTTTTACAGTATACTGTTTTTTTTTTTTTTTTTATAAAAATGCAATCTATGCACAAATGATTTGCCCACTGTGTAGTTCTGTTAATTTTTCAGTGGCTATCAATGCTGTCCATTGACTGTCAGCCTAATGCAGTGCAATGAGTGGAGCATACAGGCTAAAACAATGTAACAGGAGGCAGAAACTCACAACTGCCGGGACTCCTCGAGTTCCTCGTGCTCCTCACAGTCAGTCCCGTCAACAGTCCAATACATGAGTGTGTCATTGTCCTCTCCAAGGCCTAGGTAGGCTATGCACTTCAGTTCTGCTCTCTTACCTGGTCATCAGTGAAATAAAAAAATAAAAATATAAAAATAAAAAAAGCTGCCACTCCACATGTTTGGTGATGAAACTGTCACTGTAGGATGAAAAACTTTAAAGAGCAACTTGCAGGTTAAATTTTTAAAGAAATTTATACTTAAATGATGAAAATGACCACTTGTTAGTTATTTCAAGAGTTTATATGTTTTACAAGACATAAAGGCAAAACTTTAGAGGAACAGGTGCCTGTTTTCAGCAAGCGGCAACCTCCTGGACTGAAATATGAAGCAAAGCCGTAAGTGCCAAAAAATGCAATTCCTCGGATGGCCAGTTGAGGCTGGCTCCAAAAGCGAGTCAATCCCCATAGACTCCCATGTTAAAAGGGCTAACTTTACAGCATAAATAAACAACCAATTTGGAAAAAATGTAAAACCCACACATATCAAAGCCTTCATACCTCTTGAAAGGCTGACTTATGACAAAATCAACCCAATCAATAAGATAACAAACTACGAAAACCCTCAAAGGCAAGTGAGAAAAAAATTCTGGTGATCCTTTTTGTAAAATTTGATCAAAATTGTTTCTTGTGTTAAGGAACAGGTGAGTAGTCGTGCACTTCAGCCTCTTGTGGCCAAAATGACTATTGCAACATACATTGAGGAACTTTAAAAAGATTATCCTTGCAACACCTTTTTTCCCCACCTGTATAAATCATAAACACAGGAGAGAATTTTTCAGGGCTTCTACACAAAACCAGTTAGGCATGATTTGATGCAAAACTGGACAATCATTATGTCAAATTTATCACCTAAAAAGTTTATAAAATGTGTATATCGGTCTTTTATTGATTTAACTTGTAATTCACATATGATGGTGAGATTTAAGGTACCTAAAAATAATACTACAGATAATGTTACAGATTAGTTAAGAAAGACAACATTTAAGCCTTTCAGTGCCCAGAATTCCTGCATGTTGGAATCAGAGGCTATTTTCATGAATATGTACTTAAGCACATACAGCCACTGAGGTGATCGGTGTCATCATTTACAAATCACCTTCAGTTTGAAAACAAATAGAAGCCCCAAGGGTCCAAGTACTCTTTCCTTCAGTGTGTATTAACTCTGCAGGTAGCTTTCACTGGATCATCTGATAATACTGTAGCATGTACAGAATATCTGTGTGTGGTCACACAAAACACATTGAACAAATTACCAGCCTGATTTTTTGTTTTCTAAATGCTAACAAGAGAACAGGACATGAGTAAACCTGCAGTCATATTTGTACGTGTGTCATTAGTGTTATCATTTGTGGTAGGGTTACTTGCCCACTTCAACCGTGACCACATCATTCTGAGGGTACACCAGCTCAGGCTCTACAGGAGGTGGATCTGCAAGGATTAAATACATAACTATTGTAACAGAAAATAATATAATGCAGTATAACACAATCTTCTGAAACTGTACCAGTGGAAATTAAACTAAGGTGAACTTTATGAGGAAGTTTCTGACAGGTAAATCAAAGAAACTTTCAGTTTCCCTGCTGCTGTGGCTGTCTCCAACTTTTTAAAATGATAATCCTAAAATAGCTTTTACATTCCAGTGCATGTAATTCAGATTAATAGCAAAAGTCAGAAGACATTTTAGGTTATGGTGACCTACAGTACATACCACTGTTAATAGTCAGCTGGATGCTGCGTGCAGCTGTATACTTCCTGCCATCCACACTAATGTCTACCAGACAGGTGTATTTCCCAGCATCTTTCTCTGAGACTTCATGCAGCCTCATGTCACCAGTCATATCATCCACAAAGATGGGCTTCATTTGGCGGCAGTCCTACACACAGAAACACGGGCTATAGTTGTAGTTTTTTTTTAGAAGACTGTGATGTAAGTTTTCTGAGGTAAATTACAGTACATGTACATTGTACATTACAGAGTACCACATGGTCAGGGAATGGTTTGACAGAATGCCCATCGGCTGTCTGATGGGCTATTTGTAAGACACTGTCTGGACCTCTTCCACACCCACATGACAATCTACAAAGGCAGAACTAGCAACTAGTGTTAACATCAACAGCAGGTGATTCATTCAACCTTCACTTTGTGTAGATGTCACCACACTTTCACATGTTCCTGATGTGTACAGTAGGGGGCAGTGTTGCATTTATAAAGCCAGATGTACAGGACATGATGCAGACATCACAAATCAATATGCATTGGCTCTTCATTACTTCCCTCAGCTGAGTTGATAGAAAGTGTATACATACAAACTGCAAACGCATCATGAAAAAACAGCATATGAATATCACTGGGTTGTTCATACCTTCATCCATCGTATGTTGCTTTTGTTTTTCTGTTTGAAAATTTCTGTCTGTTTGCAAGGAAGTTCTCTACTGCTTCCCAGGGTTATGGATACAGTCTCGGGTGGATCAGGACACTCTCCATTGAACACAGACACTGTAAATTTCATCTTTGATAATCCAGTCTCATCCCTTAAGAGAAGAAGACAAACACTGAGACATGACCTTATACTGCATGGGTCATGTTTATTTCATGTTTCACAGAGACATTTTTGGAGAATAATGCTTACCCAATTTAAATTCTCATGATACAGCTCTTGGGAATAACAGGGCTATCAGTATTATGAATCTATCTCTGTACAAGCTTAATTGGTATGAAAGTGGCACTATTTTTGTAACAGACCTGACATCATTGGCCACTCATTCTATTATCATTGACTTAGGCACTTCCACAGGGGCTTACATGGAGTGACTATTCTGATGTATACTTAAATTTTATTTGAAATGCCTTGTTCCTTCAAATGCAAAGGAGAACCAACACAAGAAACAGATCTTATTGTTGTCACTATATTTCCCATCAGTTCCATTGCTTCCTGTCCAATTGCCCCGCTAAAAAGATATCAATCAATGTCAGCGAAGTCAATCATCATTTATACATGTCAAAATACTTCACACAGCCACTAGTTTTAAATACAGTCAGGGTCAGATGCAGTCATACCCACAAACTTATGCAGGTGTTTTACCTTTTCTCACAGGTGTAGTCACCACTATGAGAAGTCTGTACAGGTAGAAACCACAGTAACCCATTCCTGACTTCCACTCCAGAGGGCAGGCTTGAGTTGTGGCTCCCTGCTCTGCTCCATGTCACTCTGGTGTGAGTATCAGCAATGTGGCACCTCAACAAAAATAGGTGTCCGGCACTCACATAGTAGGTGTCTGTCTCTCCACTGTGGTCTGGATGTGCAAAAGGAGAACAGTCATTTGTCATCCAGTGCCAGGGGTAAAAAGTTGGACATTAAGACATGAGTAAATATGTGCAACATGCTGCTGCAACAGAAAATTGGATAAGCAATTTCTGGAGTTAGTAGAAACAAGCATGAAATATTAATTCATCCAGTAATTCATTCAAAGAGATTTTGTTTTCAGCCCTGTTTTTTTATTATTATTATTATTTTATTTGTTTAGTAATCAGCAGAATATCTCCAAAACTTCTTAATAACTGATTTTTATGAGAGTAGCTGGAAAGTTCAGCCATGGACCATGCTAGAACTGAATAGTTTCTGGTGCAGACCGTATCACAATATAAAACATTGCCTGACATTTACTGATATCAGAGTAAAAGACGATTAGATCAGAGGATTGTGCAGTACTGGTGGAGGTATGATATCTGACCGCTTTCATATGCAGTGATGCACAAGCTGTTTCAATATTTCTATGTTTTTCTTTTTTTGCTGTGTGAGCAAAGTGAGCAGCTCCACTACAGTACACATTGCAGGTATTGATAATGAGATAGAGAAGGCAGTGCTAATGCACTTTTTTTTAAAAGCCCAAATTCCAGTTTACATACAAAACTGGATGCAACAGCAGAGTTTATATTCAGCCTTGTGGAGGACCATCTGTTTGTTCAAAAAGTTAAAAAACTAATTATCATGTAACAGAACAAGCATGAGGACATTCTTGATGAATAAACAAAATAAAACAACTACAAGGACAAAAGCGTGAGGCAAGGCAGGAAATGAAGGGTTCACTGACAAACTCTCAAAATGACTGTAAACAGTGATGCCGACATTCACTGCCCACACTTAAAAAAAGTTGTGAAGTGAAATAACTGTTCAGTAGCATGTTTAAATCTATTTTAATCCATATTTTCAACTGAAAACGGTGTACAGCACACACACACACTCCTATAGCCAACCGTGGAAATGAAAGTGGCCCTTAGCTGATGGCTATTTGAATAGAAATGCGTGATTTACAAAAATAATTCTAAAATTTTAAATGACAAAGAAAAGAAGAGTATTGCAAATAATAAAAAGCTTAATTATAAAAAGCTCCATGAGATCCTCATTTAGTCACCCCTGCACACTGCAATACTGCATTGAAGCCACGTTGGTGGAATGGGAAGACTTGATTGGATGGTCTGTATATATATATATATATATATGTATATATATATATATATATATATATATATATATATATATATATATATATATGTAATAGCTGTTTTTTGTTCAACTCAACTTTAAGAGTTCAATGACTTTTGATTTGTCTACAAATAATCAGCAGTTTCAGAGAGTAAAATGGCATAGGCATGTGTGCTATGTGCACCTGTAAAGAAAGGCTGAACATCTGTCTCATACGATTTAGAAAAGTGTCAGATGGTGTTAAGATGAAATCTCCAAATCAACAAATAACATATGACCAAACTGCACAGTGTTTGGTCCTGATCTCAAATATGTTTTCTGAATTGACATTGCTTTTCAGCACAAATCAGTTGGACAGGCACCCATGAAAGATGGCTTTAATTTAGTTTAATTTGTCTTTTACATGCAGCATAATTTCCTGGATTGTCTAGAGGTTCTTCAAACAGTGAGGGAGAGCTTTGTTATCCTGCTTATTAAGAGATATTTTAGCTGGCCTTGTAAAAGCTTGCTGAAAACATCTAATAAAAAAACATACATTTCTGCTTTTTGTCTTATTAACCAATTGATGGTGTATATTAGCTTGCTAATTCTGTAGCTGACTCATGCTGTATGTCACTGATGAAATGAGATGAGAAAATCCTTGAACGCTTCAGCAGGAGAGTTTAGAAAAATGTTATCTGCTTCCTACTTTTACATATTATGTTAGCAAAATGGAGCAGCAAAAAATTCTCAGTCACAACAAAAGAAAACTTGATCAAATTGCATTAAACTACTCTAGTTGCTTAAAAAAGCTTTAGTGTCTTTGACTGACTTTATAACTTCAGCCTCCCATGCAGAGCTGTTTTTATTGTGCAACTTGACATTGACTCAGTAATTTCCTTTTTAACACAATGCTAACATCTTTTAGGTAAGGGACTTCCTGGAGACTCAACCATAAAAGTATGAGAGTAAACATTTGCCATCTTTGACCTATTTAATCAACAGCATACAAGTTGAAAGAACCCACTGATTGCTATCTACTTTTTGTGGGTCGTCCTGACGTCCTGTCATTGTGTTACTTCATGTGAGCAGGGGTAATGACCCACCCTACGTCTCAGCAGTCTGTGTAGTTTAGCTGGAACTTTGTCAGATATATGCTGCTGTATCAGTGTGAGAAATAGGAAGTGTAACTAACATGTCAGCTTGGAAAATAACCACCAACTAGAGCTTTTATAACATTAGGAAGAATGGAGTGTTTTTATATCAAATCACAGTTTAGTTAGCTGCCTCTGACCCATGTGACAGCTGGAGGAAATCTTTGTCTGATTTTCAACACACGGAAAATACATATAAGTGAGCAGAGTTTTGGCTATTTTACTTTGTTTTTTTGTTTTGTTTTGTTTTGTTTTGTTTTTTTTTTTTAGCTCTAATTGTCTCCTATAGAGTATAAATAACTAAATGTTTTAAAAAAAAGAAATTGTATCAAAATCTGCATCATTAGTCAGTGATCATCTCCAATTGAACTGGTTGTTGACATGATTCTTTAGGGGGAAATTACTGTTAAAATAATCTCTGGTTCAATATACCACACACCACCTAAATTTATTGCCTCACAGTGCAAATGTCTCATAACACATGATCAAATGTTCAGTTTGGAGACTGACTTCTAAAGGTTACTTTATGTTTGTTTTAGTTGGACTCTGTAAAATGATCTCTTTCATTCAGTTGCTCTGATGTTTCTTTGGCTGACTGTGGTCCATGCAGATGTGTGGTTAGAAAAGCACTTTAGAAACCTGGTTATCTGTATGTGGCTAAGAAATCTCTCCTTGAGAGATCTATAATCAGGTTTCCCTCATCCTCCCTCCTGCTTGTAAACACACTGAGAGATTACGTAGAACATAAGAAGAGACTTTGTAAGTCATTAAGTTTGCACCTTGACTCCTGTGATAACCTGTACTTTGTGAATATATATATTGACAGCCTGAGGTGTTCAGGTTTTTTTAAAATTATTATTCTTGCTCAGATCTTTTGCACATAAGCTCAAACTTTTAGAAGAGTCTGAAGTAATTTAGGCCATCCCAGATTTTACTAGTCTACTTTTGTGTGGTCTGCTCTGTACTTACATTAAAAGCTTCATCCACCATCAATCTGTTTGTTTCTTTGCCTGATCGCAACCTAATCAAACAGTAAGACTGTCCATGAACCACAAAGCAAGACAGCAATCACCCGTCATCTTTTGCTAATGGTACATTACATGGTTGTCTCATCAGGAATGATATGTCTCGCCTCTGAATACAGGGTTCCCTAAACTGGAATATTGAAGTTGAAAATTTAGTTATGAAGTCATTTTCCCCCCCATGTCAATCTATTTTCTCTTTTTTACTTTCAGTAAAAAGAGCTGGACATCAGCACTGATCTACTTATTCAATTTCATTTTCAATCCAGAATTGATTCACTTAGATTTGATCAGTTTTTCAGATTTTCTTGATTATTCAGTGCCAAAGAAAAAAAGAGAGTCCAAAGTGCTCAGTCAAAAGACTGTGAACATGCTCTTTGAGTGTAAGGAGACGAATGCTGAACATGAGCTGAATAACAACCCATGCGTAGCAGAACAAACACAGCTCAGTTTTAATGTGTATGTGTTCATGATTTGGTGAATTTCATCATGAAGTAAAGGTCATCTGAATAAAGACTATTTAACGTAACAGAAGAGTGTCTTGGATCTTTTCTTTGTGAAAGATTTAATATGTTTGTTGAGCAAGAGTAATAAAAGACCTGCACCACTTTCAAAGGTGTCATCATTATGCATATTTGAAAATACTATCCTTTACAGCTCCACATGGACTGTCAGAAGTAGATGCCTCAACTAAGTACAGACATCCGCTTTAATGATCACTTTGAGCATAGACAGGGCAGAAACTGATAGTCTGACTAATTCATCTGCTGTTTGTGTTGATGAGACATCAGACTGATATCTGCAGACAGCTGTTGGGTACAGTACTAACTGCCCAGCAGAGTCAGACTGAATAAAGTACAATCCACACATTGCTCATTCAACTTCCACAACCTCACATCTATCAGCCGGAGATAAACTGGCTATTAGACAGCAACAGGTTCACATAGACTGTAATTATTCACATCACAGGTTGAGACTTATGTGCTCATCAAAATGTTTTGAATCTGAGAAGAAAAGAGCATCAGAGATTGGTTGTGAGCTTTGATTTTTTTTTTTCTTTTGATCAAAATTAAATATTTATTTTTTTGTGCGAGGATGACACTTTTGGGTCAAGAAATATTCAAAAGATATTTCTAAAAAATATTGTGGTGGTACATATGTTTGTGAAAGCTTAGATTGCAAGAGTCATGTCACAAACAGCTTATCTTATTGCCTGTTATGGAAACTGTATGCTAAAAGCAAACAGTATTTGCTGGGTATGTCACTTAAGGAGGAAACTCCTAAGCAGGTTTCTCAAGTGCCTGTTTAACAGGTTATAAACAGGAAAACACAAACCATGTGTGGTAACTTTCAATTCATTCTTTAACAGATATCATGGTTTTGTGTAGTTCTGCCTTCACCCAGCAGGGGTTTAAAAGTGTCTTTATTTCCCAAGCCACTGAAAGCCATATTAAATTTTCAACCAGAACAATACTGGAACTGAAAATGCTCAAACTTAAGAGTCAGTAAGATAAGTTAAGATAAGATAATCCTTTATTAGTCCCACAACGGGGAAATTTACAAAATAAAGTAAATTGAATTAACAACTACACAACATCGCCAGGTTTAAAAAATCCTATAAAGCAACCAGAGTCAGGTTTTTGGAAATTATTTTCCATAGCAAAAGCTTTTATTAGTCTGTAAAGTGCTTGGAAGAATTGTGATGATCAGTACTCACTGTGTGCCACAGCAAATGCCAGAGACAGTAGTGTAGCCAACAAGCAGACCCAGCCTGCCACTGCCATGGTTCTCATCTGTGGGACTGGACAGGGTACATTGCATTAAAGTCCTGTGTGATTTGTCAGGCATGGCTCATGTTCTCAGTCACGCCAACTCTGCAATAAATAAGGTTTCTTGACACATTTCCTGACAGGTCTCTGACTCGGACAGACTCCAGTAAAGGGAAGTGGGAGAAACCCAGCTGACACAAAGAAGGCAGGGCTAAAACACTCCCTGTGAATTCCCAGGAAGTTCCACTGATTGGGTTGTTATTTAAAGAAGGCCAAATATTTAAAGAAGCTCTCTCTGTGTCCATGTTTCTCTTTTTGGAAGCCCATTTCCACCAATGTGATTAAAAAACAGATTCTGTAAGTCATTATAATGAGAAACTTTCTCAAAATACTGACATAGTATCTCAAATTAACAATTTATTATCTCAGAATCATAGCTTAGTATCCATAAATTAGTAGTTAGTGTTTCAAAATAATGAGAAATTGTCTTAAAATTAGGGACATGATAATTCTGAAACATGTATTTCCACAGCATCATACTGTGTTTCGCAAAAACAGAACCATGAACAGCAACTACTGAACCAAAAAATCTTGGGGTTCAGTCAAATAAATGTTGAGGCCCTATGTGGATTTGTAAATCCAGCATTAGGTATCAAAAAGCGGAAATGGAACTACAGGATATTGTAGGACATTATAAGAGATACACTGCAGGCAAATGACTATAAAAACAATTGAGTCAGTTTGAAAGCAGTATAACATTTCACTGTCACCATGAATAAAAAGGCTATACCATGGGTACACGGCACTACAGAATTATTATTAACTATTATGTGAACTCACCATGTATTACCATAAACAGTACACATTAAATTTCTTAAAAGGCTAACATAGGAAAGAACAGATTTAGCTATAATTTTGATGGTAATTTCAATTTACCTGACTGAGTGGTGCGGCAGCTGCTTGTTATTTGCATTAAACTTGGGTGCTGGTGAGCTTGAGCTGCTGGGTTTTCCCTCCTCCTGTCTCCACAACGTGTTATACTGCTGCTAACCCCAGCATGAAATTTCCACTCAACAGAAAAAATGTTTTGCAATATAAATGCACCACAATGATTCACCCCCAGCCTAAAAGAGCTTTCTTTGATTCAAATGTAGGCCACCAGACCTCATTTGCTTCACATGAGAGTAAGTAGTTCCATTGCAACGAAGACTGTATTTTACACATGTAACCTTTTGTGTTCTTTGACATTTAAGATCCTTCCTGTTTAAGATGTGCTTCTGCCTGAAAACAGAAAATCTTTTTGGATGACCTCACACAGTGTGAACGAGTAGCAATAAAACCTCTAACCAGATGGTGCATTCAAAGATATTCTAATTCCCAAGATTTCAGAGACAACTGCCAAACCTTTTTAACAGGAGAAATTACTTCATTCAAGCTATGTTTTTCATATTCCATGTTTGCTTGTTGTTGTCCATAGTAATTGATTAGTAGTAGTTAAAAGGAACAACAACACAAAAATCCAGCTGAAAGTAAAATATTTTAGCAGAAATGTTAAGTATATATATTTGTAGGTTATGGGGTAAATTGCCTTTTTACTGGAACTAATGCATTTCTTCCTTTATTTATTTATTTTTAAATTTTTTGGTAGGACAAACAAGATCAATATAGAAGAAACCTTCCATACCATTTCCTCAGCAAACTTGTTTCTTTCTTTCTTTTTCCTTCATCATCTTCCAGACAATTCTTTACTTCAGAGCCCATATGACATACATATGAAGAAAAATATAAATAACAGAAAATGACTAAGAGACACAAACAAAAACAAGCAAAAAATGATGTTTTATTATATATTTTTTAATTTATTTTGTTTTTACATATTTACACTTTTTATTTTACATATGTACACTTATACATAATCATTTAGTTTGATCAGTCCCTCTTTATCCACATTATCCTTAAGAGTCTGCCTACGAGGGACGGTCCACAGTTCATGTACAGGTGCCGGCAAACTCCGGATAGCCTTGACTCAGTGTGCACCTCAAAACTTTTGGTTCAACACAGTATCTCTGAATTGTCTGTGTGGGAGGGGGATTCACTACTATACACATCTGCATTGGAAACCAGCTAGTCTCTGACACAAAACTAGCATAACCCCATCATAAATTCAATATAGCAGTTTTCTTGGGGTAGCTCTCCCTCTTACCCCTCACCAGCATACCTAATTTTCTTCCAAAGCCTGGAAGAAGGACAGAGTGATGGTGGCAGTTGTCCTGTTCATCTCTCTTCTAATCCTCTTTCCTACTCATATTCATACCTTTTCCTCCTCAGGTATTTCCACCAACACATGGCATCCGGCTTCTTCCTCCGACTCTGACACTGAATTAGAACTAAGATGCCTCATGTGACCTAGGACTCAAATTCATTGAAATGGAACTAAATAAATTCAAACTAAATGAATAAAATCATCACTGAGTCATCGTGAATAGTTTTCTCATTTGAGCAGAAACAATTAGATGCAACAAGCTGTATGCAGTGAGCGTTTTGCTTAACACACTGGGCTCTGATGTGAATTGATATACATGCATCTTTTTTTATTGCACTTTTTGTGGCAACTTTGGGGTAGAGGAACTCCACAGTAGGCACATATCTGTGACATATTATCTCTGTTTAAAGTTCGTATTAGAGATCTCCCGAGCTGATCCTAAGGACCTATCTATGCATATTTTAATGGACTGATAAAATAAAGCCAAAATAAAGCCAAACAAATTCTGATCCTTTCTTCAGTGCTTGTCCATTTTGCTAGTTTTACATTGCTGCTCTCCTTAATGACAGTTGTACAGTGCTGCATGTGTGAGTAAAACGGAAGTGAGAGAATGTAAAACATTATTTGAGCATGCAGGAGACTAAATTAAGCTCATAAATGTAACATCTCTTAATCTTTTTATTTGGATGATGTAGCTGATGAGAAATGAGTCAGTTACACATTTAATCAACATTGAGGTAAATCTAAGCTAGGGCTGAATGATTTTAGGAAAATATAATATCTAATTGTGATTTTTCTGACAGATATTGCAATTGCTTTGTTTTTTTTGTCAGGGGCATGACACTTCTGACTGATGAGCATGACTGTGTGTCACACAGGGACAAAATGGACTGTACTTATATAACGCTTTTCTAGTCTTTTCGACCACTCAAAGCGCTTTACACTACAGATCACATTCACCCCATTCACACAGCACATGTTCTATATATATATATATATATATATAAATAATGTGCTTTCTAAACACATTCACACACCGATGTGACACACACACATCGGAGGCAATTTGGATACTTCGGCATGCAGACTGGAGGAGCCGGGAATCAAACCACCGATCTTCTGATTGGTGGGCGACTGCTCTACCTCCTGAGCCACAGCCGCCCCCAGCCACAACCACCCCCAACAATGCATGATGATTAAACACTGTGCCAGAGTCAGGAGTTGACAGGTTGTTCTGTTGCATAATCAGCAAATGACAGATATAGTGCAAGCAGGCCTGTGGTTAGTCTGTTTCCCTTGTTTGCTCTCACTGTTGACACTTGTGGTCAGGTATGAGGTAGAGTTTAAGATTGTGTGAGTGGTGATGTATGGGTGGGTACCATACATCTTGCATTTTACAAAGTCAAAGCATCACTGTGTGTATTTCCATCTTGAGTTTTTTGCTCCAGGGCAGGCGTTCTCATTGCTGCTTCTGTTATTTTCGATAAACTGTCAGTCACATCCTTGCCCACATACAATCATTAAAACAGTTGTAAAATAGCTGTCAAAAAGTGAATAAGATTTTATATTTTCACAAACACTTTTACATTCCTCCTCCTATTATCACAACTGGAGCCATTACCTACAATTAAACTTATAATGTCTTAAAGAGCCATGTCATGCAATGCAGTGGGCATCAAAAAACCTGCAAGTCCAATCATGGCGCTTTGTCCTTATCAAGAGTTTGCCTCTTCTTTAAGTGTATTTACTGAGTGGAGAGGAGAGCATGGGGCCCTGCAATGGACTGGCGATCTGTCCAGGGTGTACCCTGCCTCTCCCCCAATGTCAGCTGGGATAGGCTCCATCCTTCCAGCGACCCTTACGGATAAGTGCTATAGATAATGGATGGATGGATTAAGGAGAGGTTGGAAGTGTCAACCAACACCCTCTACTGGTCATTTAAAACAATAACATACGTATACAAATACAAGGAATAGATGTATAATCCCCTATAACTGTAAAATGCACTCTTAAAGTTTAGGTTTGTCTGCAAAGAGATTATAATGACTGACAAAATAATTTATTAAACAAAAATGCCAAATATCCACAGCTTCCACCTTCTCTAATGTGCATGTGTGTTTGTTTTCTTAGTCTTCTATGATAGTAAACTGAGGATTTTAGGGTTTTGGACTGATAGTTGGATAAAACAAACTTTGGGAGGGGTCAGCTCGGTCTTCGGAGAAAAGAGAAGATCTTCTGAAATGGCCTTTAGACATTTGCCCTGACAGCCCAAAGTAATGGAGGTTTATGCTATGCTCTTTTACCTGCTGGTAGCAGAGCACAGCAAACACTCCAACTACACACCTTTATTAGGAACATCATGGATCAACAAACAGGTGAGAATAGACAGCTGTGATGTGTAGACACTAGTTTGGGTTGGGTTCTGAAAATGAGATTGTCTCTGGCTAACCAAATGATAGAAAGTGATAGATAGTCTCCTTTATGACTAATGACAGTCTGACATACTGAGTAACTTAGATGCTTTTTGGTACCAACCATTAATGTTGTGTTAGTAAAGTGTAATTTTCAATATTTGAGCAACAAAAACAAGATATTTATCTTGATTTTTTGATTCAAAATCAAAATAAAACAAATCCAAAAACAACACCTTTACCACAAAGATATGTGATTCCATATATTGAGATAATAACTGTGATAAAACTACCTTGTGATATGAGATTTATATATAGGTTGTTGAGTGTGAGATTGTGGACTAAGGTGGTGTCTCCTTACATTGTACTGCATGCTTGCAGTGAAGAAGGCAAAGCTCTTGACATATCAGTCCATCTAAAGTGCTCAATGCTCACATTTTGTCACAAGCTGTGGGTAATGACTGTAAGAATGTGCTTCCAGATATAAGCAGCTGCAAATCCAATGGACACAAATCCATTTATCTGTGCTAAAACAGGGCCAAACAGGCTTAAAACCCTACATCTAAACTAAGAAGGAAAAACAATAAAATGTAGCTAAGAAGCAACTGAAAAGCAATTTACAGCAATTGGTAACATCCTTGTCACTTATAATCAATGACACTGCAAACATGCAGACTTCTGAAAGTAAAACTGAGGATCTTTTTAAAATATAACCTTAATCAAAGAATAGCAAATGAGACAATATCACTATGGATACTGGGGTGACTCAAATGTACAGAATTCCACACTCAAACACACACACACACGCCTCTCTGGGGCTCTGAACCACTCTCAGTGTGTAGCCCATTAGCTGCTGTTAATGGCTGTGTATCTCTCTGACTGAGAAAGTTTTCACACCTGCTTTCATTAGTGCAACATGTTGATACCACTGCAATCAGAGGTGTTACTGCAAAACAAAACAAGCTCTAACATCAATACATGATGCAATTATTACTAAGTAGACCAACAATTCAAAGTAAACTCTAAGCATCAGTGTTAGCTGACATAATTTCCCATCAAACATTTGCAATGCAGTCTTTGCTGAAAGAATCCCATCACCCAAATCACAAAATAATGAACATATGTTGGCAATTTAAAAAAAAAAAAAAAAATTATGAGAAACAAAAGTGACTACTTCTTTTTCTTTAGTGAATGCACTCTGCTTTTGTGTATAATCGACTATACACTGCACACAAGTACAAACAACAGGAGGTAGTTTCCACAAGCATGTTGCAATATTGTCTAACCTTAGCCAAGTGCTAAACATAACTGTAAAAAAAAAAAGCTTTATTAATTAATAGTCACAATAACTGGACTGAAAGACTGGATATCATTTCAGCAAACAAACATGTTGTCTGTTAACATTTTACTGATATGCTCAGTATCATATATTATAGTACATATTTGCGACATATGCTGAATTGTACAGGAGCTACCAACATTGACCAGATCATGTTTCAATGACAGATTAAGAGGTTTTAAAGAAAAAAAGAAAAGAAGAAAAAAGTGTTGAAAATGCAAATGAAGAGCATGATATACACAATGAGGGAAGTAGAAGGTTCTTGTCCAAGAATGACAGAAATACAGATGGGAGGAAACACTGAAAAAGAATCAGTGTTGCTTTTTCACAGCATTTTCATTTATAACCTCATCATTCCCTTTACTGTCATCATACTTCTGTATAAACTTCACTTTTGTTTGCCTGTGCTGTACCTTGTAGGTACCAAGCATTTACAAAAATAATAATGACACATCATATTTTTCCTTTCCTATAAAATAGCCTGGGATCATGAGTACTATACACTGTATAATATTTTTTTATATTAGATGGATTGTCTGAAGCAATGTTGTACCCTCAACACATGTACTGTATCTATTAATATGACCATTCACTGCAAATGCTTCTACATGTAGATATAGTCTGGAAAAAAGTCACAGATTAAGATGCACTGAGTCTATTGTGACTTCAATACATGCAAGAATATGGCATGTCCTGAAGTTCTGATTTGTCCTGAACAAAGTGTTTTGTTAGGTATTCTTCAGATGGCATCAGTGAAGTGGTATCAGTATCAGCAGAGTTTAGTTGAGTATACAGATTTGTAATGCTAAATGGTAAGCCTTGAGGAGAAAACATGTATCAGTCTGTGTTCTGACTAACACTACTTAGAGAAAGTTTTTAAACTATTTGACATTGTAATGATTTCATGAATATGTCTGGCAGTCAATTTGGTAACATAAAAGCTTAGTTGGCAGGAAAAGGCGAGAGTCTTTGTCCATGTCAGACTTTAAAGTGTGCGTAAATGGCTATTTCATATCAAATGCTACATATCAAACTTGTAAGTAGCATTTTTAGCCAGCAAGAGCATCCTATTAAAGCTAAAGTTGAAGTTGTTACCATGTTTCCACTGCCAGCAACTAGGTATATGTTTATGTGGATGATGTGGAAGATATGATTGGAGTATGCTGCTTGTCCCCCAAGTTCAAGCATAAACACCAGAGAAAATATTCCATCATCAAAAATAGAAACTTTAGCCCTATTCATGGCCCTGCACTACTTTGAAGTGCTGCATATCTTGGATGGATGGATGGATGGATGGATGGATGGATGGATAGATAGATAGATAGATAGATAGATATTTACAGACATACAGAGTATGATGTAATCAGCTTTGGCCTTCTAAATAGGTGGAATTTGCATATGGGAGGGGTGGAGACAAAGAGATAAATCAGCTGTATGACAAAGAGTTTTGATCAGAGGGCTGTCAGAGCTCAGCAGTGTCTCTTCTCTCTCTGATGATGGAGGCACTGGAAGACACTGAACTCTGTTTTCCTCAATTCAACAACTCATGCAAGAAGACGACACGTCCTCACTTGGAGGCTGCGCTCATTTGCACTGTGCTGTCTGGCATCTCTCTACTCACAGTGGTTCTTAACCTGCTGGTCATCATCTCCATCTCCTACTTCAGGCAGAGATAAACTTTCTCCACATGGCCTAAAAACTACTTTTTGGTTCCAGTCAGATTTGTGGAGAAATGGCTTGAGCTAGGCAACATAATGTCTCATTTAGATCTTTGCTCAAAACAATAGCAGATTAGAACATACTGGCAGTAGTTTTATTTTTTTGTTTAACATGTGATACACAGTGTTTGACACATAATTCTACATTTACCACTGTCATTTAATGATAAGTATGAGTACAGTGTTTCTGAGATAGTCAGGAAAGGTGTTATTGTAAAAATGATTCAGGCTCCTGTACATCCACTAACCTTTTTCCCCCAGGATATAAATATTGCATAGGACTAATATTTGTTATTCAGGCCTTTGATCAGTGCATACTGGATATTTGCAAATAGTTTTACTATTGTAATGCTGTGTGTTTTTGCATGTTGTTACAGGACAGTTTATACTTTTAGAATTATAACTGCTAGTAACACTTATTTCTACAACCACTACATGTAACAGTGTATTCAGTGTTGATATTCTCCCATTTCAGACAGCTCCACACCACCACCAACTTCCTCCTCCTCTCTCTGGCTGTTGCAGACTTCCTTGTGGGTTTCCTGCAGATGCCAGCTGAAATCTTGCTCTTCCATGGCTGCTTGATCCAGGATAACTCTATATGTGGTATGAATTACTTTTTAGGTTTTCTCACTGTCAGTGTTTCAGTAGGAAGCATGGTGCTCATATCAGTTGACCGCTATTTAGCAATTTGTGACCCAATGTTTTACTCCACCAAAGTTACGCTGAAAAAAGTTCAGCTCTGCATATGTCTGTGTTGGATATTTTCTACTGTGCACAGCAGTTGGATAATGAGGGATTTCCTAAAACAACCAGACAGGTATATCTCTTGTTATGGAGACTGTGTAGTTGTAGGCACTTTGGCAGAAGGAGTTGTTGATCTTGTTGTGACCTTTCTAGGCCCCATTATTGTGATTATACTTCTGTATATGAGAGTATTTGTGGTGGCTGTGTCTCAGGCTCGTGCCATGCGTTCTCATGTTGCAGCTGTTACACTTCAGCGTTCAGAGACTGTAAAAGCTATGAAATCTGAAATGAAAGCAGCCAGGACTCTTGGTGTTGTTGTGGTTGTGTTTATTTTGTGCTCCTGTCCATATTACTGTCTCAGTATTGTAGCTCACAACAACTCAGTGGGGTCATCATCTGCATCTGTTGAGTTTTGGCTGTTGTACTTCAACTCTTGTTTAAACCCTGTGATCTATGTTTTTTTCTACCCCTGGTTCAGAAAATCTATCAAACATATTGTTACACAGATACTGCAGCCTGGTCACTGTGAGGCCAATTTTATGTAGAAAGAGACTGCGATGGACTGACTAAAACTAGTTATTATCCTGTGTAAGGGACATCATTTTTATATTTTCTTCACTATGCTGAACTTACACAGCCCAAAGTCCAGAAAATGAATAAAAATGTGGACAAAATTACTGAATGTTGATCAAATATGAATTCATGTATACATCTGTCTCTACCAGACAAACCAATGTTTTCATTCTTTGTCTGTGTTTGCACATGTATATTTTGTGTGATCTGACTACAGTCGTGTCATTTGAAAGACTGAAGCCAGACAATCATCTTTAAAAAATAAACATTGCTGTTGTTGGGGTAGGGGAAACATGAGAATTTTTTTTCATGGCAACACATGTATCCTGTGAGACCTGTGTCCTACTGGGATTCCTGCCAAAACACAGGTCTGAATGGGGAATAGGTTTTAGGGTACAGTAAGAAACATGACTGTATTTCTTTATTTCAGCAACACATATATCATACAGGAACAGTCCCACAGTGTGTCTAATCTGTCATCTGGGTTTGATGATGAATAAAATGGATCTAATGTGATTGGTCATTATTTAATCACCACCTGCTGATTCTGTCTTCCTGCCACTGAAACCTCAGCGTAACAGACATGTACATTGTATTCAGAGATGGGTGTGAACCTTTAAAACCATTAGGTCTTTAAAAAAATCTTTAAAGTTAATGACACCAAAATATTCAACAGATAAAGAGATGCTGGACAACATCTAGAAATGTGACAGGATGTTACCAGTCTTCTGACTGATCTCATAATATATGAATGAGCCACTGATGATAGAACATGAGTGACACCACCCAGCCGATGAATGCACAACATCACTGCTTGCCCTGAACTAATGCAAAATACTTAATTACAGTGTCCATGATCACTCCCTTGTTCATTCATTTAATACTTCTCCATGTCACAGACACTCAGTAGCTTACACTGTAGTAAGCAGTAAGATGAGATTTCAGACATTCTTTAATCATTGTCATTTTGCATCATCACTGATGTGTAGAGTTGCACAACTTTCACATCAATAAAATGAGGTCCTCGGCTGGTGTTCTGCACTTTTCATGACACAAGAGTACAAGACAGTAATATTTGGGCATCAAGTGGAATAAAAGCAACATGCTTCATTATCCTCTCAAAGTATAAATAATAATAAATAAATAATAAATTTTAAGCCTAAGTAAAGCTAATAAATTATGACACTAGTTGAGGCAGTTAACTCAAGCTGCACTGATTTACTTGCGTTATTTTCCATAATCATCTACCATACACACTTTCTCAATTTAGCAGTCAGTTTAAGCTGCAAAAATTTTCAGTGCCACTGCTGACCTGCAATGGTATTGCTGCCTCTTGTTTCAGGCCCCACCCACTAAGCACCCCACCCCCTGTGGATGGAGCAATCACTGCTTGTCCTGCAACTTCAAGCAAAAACCCCATACAAAATATTCCACCATGGAAAAAGAAACTCTAGCCCTGTTGTTTGCCTTAAAATACTTTGAAGTGCTGTATATCTTGGCTTTAGCCACTCACCTATCATAGTTCATACTGAGTGTCACCCTCATCTTCCTCTCCCCCATGTATTATAATAAGCATTTGGTGGGCTATTGGTGAAGGACAGCACACATGCATAGATAGATAGATAGACTGATTGATTGATTGATTGATAGATTGATTGATTTCTCTTCCTGGCTTAAAAAAATGTTTCTCTTTTGGTTCCAATCAGAAAAAATGCTTAGTAATAAGTTCTCACCCTTCAGGCTCCTGCACATCCACTAACCTCAGGCCTTTGATCAGTGCATATTGTATATTAATAAATAGTTTTACTATTGCAATGCTGTGCTGTATTTATGCATGTGGTTACAGGACAGTTCATATTTTCAGAATTATTACTGCTAATAATATTTATTTATACAACTACTACATGTAACACTGTGATCAGTGTTGATATTCTCCCATTTCAGGCAGCTCCACACCACCACTAACTTCCTGCTACTTCTTTGTGGGTTTCCTGCAGATGCCAGCTCAAATCCCGCTCTACAGTGGCTGCTGGACGTTGGATGACTTTATATGTGCCACGAATTACTTTTTAAGTTTCCTCATTACCATTTTTTTTTCTGTAGGAAGCATGGTGTAGTTGACCGCTATATGGCAATTTGTGGTCCAATGTTTTACACCACCAAAGTCACTGAAAAAAGTTCAACTCTGCTCTGTGTTGGATATCTTCTGCTGCACACTTGCACTGTGGTTGCCATCGTTCACCATGAGGACAGGAGCTGTGCCAGTGGAAGTCAAAGGGTGAGGCTGAAAAACAAAATTCAAACTATTAGAGACACAGGTCAAATTTTGGGACTACCAAAATCAACTGTGTGGAATATCTTTAAGAAGAAGGAACACACTGCTGAGGTCCTTAATGGCAAAGGGACTGATAGGCCAAGTGAATGCCTCCAAACTCTAATGGTGGCATTTCATCCAACAGCAAGATACTGATCCCAAACATACTGCATAAGGCAACACAGTAAAGTAAAAAAAAAAGAAGAAAGTTCTAAGAATGGCCAAGCCAGTCACCTGATTTAAATTCAACTGAGCATGCGTGTCATATGGCGAAGAGGAAACTTAAGGGAACGTGCCCCCAAAACAAGCAAGAGCTGAAGATGGCTGCAGTAGAGGCTTGGCAAAGCATCACTAGAGGAGATACTCAGCACATGGTCTCACGGCACAGGGCTGTGGATATGCAACATAGGCATCATACAGCTTCCTATTCAAAATCTGATACAGGAAAAAAGAGGTATGTAGAATGTATGTAGGTAGATCTTTAGCCATTCTAAACAAGTGTGAAGTCACTGAAGACAAGTTGAGTGTCAAGTTAAATTTACCCACCCATATGTCTTGTGTCTTGCAAGGTCAAAGCATCACTGTGGATTTTTTCCATCTTGGAGTCTTGTATGTGTATTTTTGAGAGCTGACATCATTACATTGCATGCTAGATATAATAAAGAGCATGTGACTTACTTGAATTACACACTTGCTGTGAAATATTACCTTTATTTGTATAGAGGACTGGAAACACTCCTGAACCACAGCACAATGTCAACCTATAAGAGGTAGTAAATGACGAATCTGATGATAAAAAGAATGGTCACACCACCAAGCACAGATTCAGCGGGAGGTACAATGTTTGGATCTGTAGAGATGAACATCATAAATACCAGATACAATTTTAGGTTGTTTTTCTACCAAGGATTAATTAAGAGAACTGGATTAGAATAAGATGGCACCTCAATTATCCTATCAAAATTAAATCCTATCAAAAAAGCTATTGAGGCTGATGCATTAGTGCCCTTCTCTGGCCGAGCCTTCAAACTCCTCAAACATAAAAATAATCTACGGACATGTTTTATTGCAGGGAATGGCAAATGGTGTGGTGACATGATTAGAGACAAATAAATTGTGGA
Organism: Lates japonicus; assembly: GCA_033238685.1. NCBI lineage: Eukaryota > Metazoa > Chordata > Actinopteri > Centropomidae > Lates > Lates japonicus. The sequence continues at coordinate 976,801 of BRZM01000083.1, read as the reverse complement.
ATGTACAACATTTCAGCACAACAGCAGCTGAAATAAAGAGGCTATTGGCCTGCAGAACTCTTTGTGGAAACAGGGTCTCTAGATCAGATAATAAAGTACAGCCATATTAAGGCCTTATCATGTCGGTAGATTTTATGCTTTAATAGTAGGTATTCCCAAACATAGTAACATTTAATCAAATCACCATGAAATCAAGAGTTGATGCTCAACGAGCATGGGCTTTTGCCCTGGAGCAGGTGTCCATATTCCCCCAAGACTAACAAAACTGTCAGTCATAAGTGAGATGTGATCATCAGTGACCCATATTATATTTAGTAAAGTTGAAACCCTTCAAGAGATTTGTGAATATACTTTAATAGTAGTATGTCTTGATGCACTGTGTATCAGTGTGTATATAGACAAAAAGTTATAAAGCAGAAAGCACAATCATGCTTGTTACGTGACCTGACTAAGAGCTGCACACTGGCTATAGTGGGAGGGGAAGGGATGCTAATATGTTACTGAACTGAATGTTGTGACTTGTAATCAATGTCACTGCAAACAAGTGTGTGTAGTGTGTGGGTCTGTACTGATCTGATCTACAATTATGTATTAAACTGCCACAGTGTCATTGCTAATATTATAATACTACAGCTGCAACATCATGCAGAAATGCAAATGAGACAATATTAGTGTAGATACTGGGGTGGACTCAAATGTACAGAACTCATTACTATGTTGAAAGTTTGGAAAATATTCATTCACCTTACACACCTTCAGATTTCCATGTATGTTATGGCCACAACACACACTCACACACACACACACACACACACACACACACACACACCCCTCTGGGGCTCTGAACAACTCCCAGTGTTTAGCCCATTAGCTGCTGTTAATGGCTGTGTACCTCTTTGACTGAGAAAGTTTTCACACCTGCTTTCATTAGTGCCATAGAGTACCACTGCAGTCAGAGGTGTTACTGCAAAACAAAACAAGCTCTAAAATTAATGCATGATGCAATCATTGCTAAGTCAACCAACAACTAAAAGTAATCAGTATATCAGTTGACCGCTACTTAGCAATTGGTGACCCAAAGTTTTACATTACCAATGTCACACTGAAAGAAGTTCAGCTCTGCATATGTCTGTATTGGATACTTTGTTATGGAAATTGTGCAGTTGTAAGCACTTTGGCAGAAGGAGTTGTTGATTATGTTGTGACCTTTCTAGGCCCCATTGTTGTTATTACACTTCTTTATATGAGAGTATTTGTGGTGGCTGTGTCTCAGGCTCGTGCCATGCGTTCTCAAGTGACAGCTGTCACATTTCAGTGTTCAGAGACTGTAAAATCTAAGAAATCTGAGATGAAAGCAGTCAGGACTCTTGGTGTTGTTGTAGTTGTGTTTATTTTGTGCTCCTCTCCATATTATTGTATAGTATTGTAGCTTACAACACCTCAATTGAGGCATCCACTGCACCAGTTGAGTTTTAGCTGTTGTATTACAACTTCTGTCTAAACCCCATAATCTGTGTTTTTTTCTATCTCTGGTTCAGAAAAGCTGTTAAACATATTGTTACACAGATGCTGCAGCCTGGCTCCCATGAGGCCAATTGTATGTAGAGACTGTGATGAATTGAAAGTCAATAATTTTTATATTGGCTTCACTATGCTGAATTTACACAGCCCAAAGTCCAGAAAATGAATAAAAATGTGGACAAAATTACTGAATGTTGATCAAATATGAATTCACATATAAATCTGTCTCTACCAGACAAACCAATGTTTTCATTCTTTGTCTGTGTTTGCACATGTATATTTTGTGTGATCTGACTACAGTCATGTCATTTGAAAGACTGAAGCTAGACAATCATCTTTAAAAAATAAACGTTGCTGTAGACACTGTTATTTACCACTGCAAAATATGGACAAAATTACTGTATGTTGATCAAATATGAATTCACCTATATATCTGTCACTACCAGACAAACCAGTGCTTTCATTCTGTGTTAGGATCTGGGAGTTTGGAGGCCAGGTCAACACTTTAGGCTCTTTGTCATGTTCATCAAACCATTTCTGAGCAATTTTTGTGATGTGGTGGTAGCATTGTCCTGCTAAGAGTGGCCTCTGCCATTGGAGACTGTTGTTGCCATGGATGAGTATGCTTGGTCTACCACGATGTTTAGGTGCGTGATACATGTCAAAATAACATCCAGATGAATCCCAGGACACATATTTCCAAGCAGAATATTGTATTGTAACAAAATGATCAATATTATTCACTTCACTTGTCAGTGGTTTAATGTTGTGGCTGATTGGTGTATATTCTGTGTGATCTGACTACAATCAGACTTGTGAATTTTATTTTCATGTCAGTTTTCCTGCCAAAACACAGTTCTGAATGGGAAATAGGTTTTATGGTACATTAAGGAACTTGACTGATCATTATTGATCATCAACACGTACATCGTACAAGAACAGTCCCACAGTCTGTCTAATCTGTCATCTGGGTTTGATGATGAATAAAATGGATCTAATTATTAGTCATTATTTAATCACTATGTGCTGATTCTGTCTTCTTACCACTGAACCCTCAGCATAACAGACGTGAATAATTGCACATAGTATTCAGAGATGGGTTTAAACCTTTAAGACAATTAAGCCTTTGCACAGACAATGACACCAAATGCTCAACAGATAAGGAGACGCTGGACAACTTTTGTAACTGTGACAGGATGTTTAGAGTTTTCTGACTGCTGATCAGCTAATATATGTATGAGCCACTGATGATAGAGGGTAAATGACACCACTCAGCCACTGGATGCACAATGTCACTGCTTGCCCTAAATTAATGCAATTTACTCAATTACTGTGTCCATGATCACCCCCTTGTTGATTCATCAAATACTCACCATTCACAGACACTCAGTAACTTGAGATTTTGACCCGTCAATCATTGTCTTTTTGCATCATCACTGATGTGTAGAGTTGCACAACTTTTACATCAATAAAATTTGGCCCTCGGCTGGTGTTCTGCACTTTTCATGACACAAGAGTACAAGATAGTAATATTTGGGCATCAAGTGGAAGTAAAGCAATATACTTCATTATTTTCTCAAAATATTAGGCTAAGTGAAGTAAGTAAAGTTAAGTAAAGCAAATAAGCATTTGATCAATCAATTGATTTGATAAATTAATTTGCTAAAATGGAGCAAAGCTTGCAAGCTAGTTCAGGCAGGTAAATGTCACTCTCCACAATCATCTACCATACACAATCTGCCAATTTAGTGGTCTGTTTAAGCTGCAAAAAATTCCTATCTCTCTCTTTGCCTGTCAATGCCACTGCTGCCTGTTGTTTCAGCCCCACCACCGAACTGAACAATTATTAACACTAACCGGCAGACAGTTCACAGGCAGCAGGAGTCAGGAGTAATATCTACAGACTAATGGATTAAGAAGCACTGAAAAAAAGAGTAGGCCAAGCTGCTTATACTGAGCAACAAATTCATTTCTTTATTTTTTGAGCATGGCTTTGAGCACATACCTCTAGCTGTAGTGTGGGACCATGTAACTTGGGTGCACAAATGACCAGGGGAAGGAACTTCTCTCGCCAGCTTGCCACCTGCCACTACAGGATGTAACCAGCTACAAGATTGTGAATGTGATAGGCAACATGGTGCTGCACATTGACCCTAGATACTCAGGTGAACATGAGAGCGGTGCAGAGAAGCCTGCGTTCGAGCATGCAGCGGTAAATAACAGTGTCTATAAACTATGACATCACTGCCAGAAGTTTTCAGACACAAATGAATTATCAGACATCTAAAGCATCAAGTCCTTGTCTTTATGTAATTTCAAACATTACCTTCAATAAACCTTAATCTCTTTCATGCGCAGCAATGCTTCTGTCAAACACAACTTTGACTGACTGCACACATGTAACATATAAAAACTGAGTGGGTGACGTACTTTTACATGGACAGTTGCACATTGCAGCAGTTGTTCACAGTGGCTTTTTTTTTTGAAGGCCATTCATATTTCAGAAATCCGGCCATGTAGAACAACTAAAATAACCACATAATTGCCTACATTTAAACAATAATAGAACAAAGATGTTTAGTAAAAGTTTAGTAAAAGTATTAAAAGAGGAGGCAAAACCAAAGTTTTGCGCAACATAAGTTTATATTTAAAAAAGGGATAAGTCTCACTATCGGCGCAGTAGAAGAACAAGAAGTAGCAGGAACAGTATATCTGGGGGCCATTGCAAATAGCTACTGTATTGCAATCTAAAGGGCAATTGTCAGTGTCAAAGTATGACCACTGGCACAGGTCCTTTTCAACTTTCAGCTTGGTATTGACTGCTAACTATAATTAACATAGTCTGCTGCGAACAAGGCTTAGATAGATAGATAGATAGATAGATAGATAGATAGATAGATAGATAGATAGATAGATGTGGTGTGGGAGGGGAGGAAGTAAAGAGATAAATCAGCTGTATGATGAAGCTTTGATCAGAAAGCTGTCAGAGCACAGCAGCTTCTTTTCTCTCTCTGATGATGGAAGCACTAGAAGAAACTGAACTCTGCTTTCCTCAGCTCAACAACTCCTGCAGGAAGATGACAGGTCCTCACTTGAAGACCACGCTCGTTTGCACTGTGCTGTGGTGCATCACTGTGCTCACTGTGGTTCTTAACCTGCTGGTCATCATCTCTATCTCACACTTCAGGCAGAGATAAATCTCTCTTCATGACCTAAGTTTTTCTTTTATTTCATTATTTATTTATTTGTTCAAATTCAGGAAGAAATTGCTTTGAGCTAGGCAACATGTCTCATGTCTCATTTACATCTCTCTCTTTAATGATAAGTATGATTATGGTGCTTTTGAGAAAGTCAGCAAACATGTAACAATTGTAAAAACAACATTGTAAAAATGATTAGTATTTATTTCTCACATATCAGGCTCCTGTACATCCACTAACCTTTTCTTCAAGGATATAAATAGCGCATAGGACTAATATTTGTTATTCCGGCCTTTGATCAGTGCATGCTGGATATTTGCAAATAGTTTTACCATTGTAATGCCGTGTTGTATTTATGCATGTTGTTACAGGACAGTTAATGGTTTTAGAATCATAACTGCTAGAAACACTTATTTCTACAACCACTACATGTAACAGTGTATTCAGTGTTGATATTCTCCCATTTCAGACAGCTCCACACCACCACCAACTTCCTCCTCCTCTCTCTGGCTGTTGCAGACTTCTTTGTGGGTCTCCTGCAGATGCCAGCTGAAATCCCGTTGTTCGGTGGCTGCTGGATGCTGGGTGACTTTATGTGTATTGTGAATTACTTTTCAAGTTTCCTCATTGTCAGTGTTTCAGTAGGAAGCATGGTGCTCATATCAGTTGACCGGTATATTGCAATTTGTGATCCAATGTTTTACACCACCAGAGTCACTCTGAAAAGAGTTCAACTCTGCATTTGTTTGTGTTGGATATTTTCTGCTCTGCACAGTACTTGGATAATGAGGGATGTCCTCAAACAACCACAGAGGTATAAGTCTTGTTATGGAGAGTGTGTAGTCATACTTAATTATGTTGAAGGAACTGTTGACATTGTTGTGACCTTTTTAGGCCCCATTGTAGTCATTACACTTATGTATTTGCGAGTATTTGGGGTGGCTGTGTCTCAGGCTCGCGCCATGCGCTCTCACATTACAGCTGTCACACTTCTACATTCCAAGACTGTCAGAGCTAAAAAATCTGAAAGGAAAGCAGCCAGGACTCTTGGTGTTGTTGTAGTTGTGTTTATTTTGTGCTCCTGTCCATATTATTGTTTCATTGTTGCAACTGAGAATGATTTGATAGAGGTAACATCTTCAGAGATCCAGATGTGGATGTTTGGGGTTTGGCTACTTTATATTAACTCCTGCCTAAACCCTGTGATCTATGTTTTCTTATACCCCTGGTTCAGAAAATCTATTGAACTAATTTTTACACGTCAGATACTGCAGCCAGGCTCATGCGAGGCCAATTTAATGTAAAAAGCGACTGTGATGGATTGACCAAGAACTAATTGTTTTTTTAAAGTATTTCTTATGTTGTCTTTGCTAAACTGAATTTACATAGCCCAAGGTCTTGACAGTTAAGAAAAATATGGTTAAAATTAATGTAAGCTGACTAAATATGAATTTACATTCTCATACTCTCATTCTCATACTGTAGTGGCATTCTTTGTTTGGGATTGCACATGTATACTGTGACTGTGACTACAGTTATCCTACGTGATAACAGATAACTTGATGACTTGGTGTGTGTGTGTGTGTGTGGCAGGGGTGGGGTGGGGTATGTGTTGCTGTGTCCTATAGGGATGCCAGCTAAAACTGATTTCCAAATGGGAACCAGGATTTAGAGTAAAATAAGGAAATTAACTGCATTTTATTATTTCAAAAACAATCAACAACTGCTTATCAACTACTATCTGCTTATGATACTAGGATATGATAAAGTGACATAAAAGCAACATACATCATGCATTTCAGTTGATACCTCAGATCACTGGTACCTTTTTATTCTGGTTCAAGCACAGTTATATGGTGACTTGAGGACATTGATCAAATGGAATCAACAAGAGGATTAATAAAGTATGGGACTGATAAGCAGTATTAGTAAGAGAATCTGTATAGATAAAATCCTTGTTACTGAGAAAATTAAAGTAATTGTGCTGGTTGAGGGAGGGTTTCTCAGTGACAATGCAGCCTAGGGTGTCGATTCTAAAAGAGAGAACTGCATTAAAATGCTGGTAACTCTGCATGACCTGCTCCCTCTGCAACTGGGTCCTGGACTTCATCACTGTTCAGAATGTGCAATGCATTGGCCATCTCTCTGCATCTGCTCATCACTTTCTTAGCTAGAATATCCAACTGTGATGTTTGTTTGGACGAGTTGATTGTGCACTCCATATATACTGAGTAAAACGTTCACCTTCCTCGCTCACGCCTCCCTAACCCTAGAATATGTTCAAGAACAGCAACATACTTAGGGTGTATGTTCAGCCAGGTGCCAAGAGGTTCAAATGTTTCTTTTTCCTTTGGTATATTAGGTCTGACCCTCTAAATATATGAAACAATTTGAGAATTCCAACTTTTCAAATATTTGGTATTGCATCTTCAAAGATGACAATACAATCGTTACCCTCTTTACTTTTTGTAGTTTGCACAGTTACAGTTGTTCCTTGGTCTAAATTTTTGAAGAGTTGGAAGTGGAACTGGCTAAACTTGGCAGCACTGCCAGAGGGAGGAAAGTACCAAGATTCCAAGTAGCTGTAAGTTATCAGCGGGAGGAACTCAGGTCAGCATTTCCCTTCCAATCAAGGTGGATTATCCTGGTGGGTTACCTACCCAAGTTGATTAGCATTAAAAATTTAATTCCTGAAGAGTTGAGATGTGTGTTATTTTACCTCGGGGAATGTCATAGATTAAAACCAGGTAGGATATAGTGTGTGAATTAAATATAGTTGATAGTAATGAGCCACTCCCTTCTGTCGGCTTTATTGTGGCCTAGAGGCTAAACTACCCTAAACTATGCTAAGCTAAGAGCTACAATTACAATTACAACAATAACTGCATTTGTGTGCAGGCTGCTCTGTTGTTTTGAGGGACTTTTGGTTGATAGCTGTGAGCTTCTTTGTCTGGTGTTGAGATCATCATTGCTACTTGTGGATGCCTTCATCATATCTGGACACTGATGTGTGAATGTTGTGCCATTCTAAGGGGTGGTAGAAGCAAATCTCATGGAATTTGACCCAGGAGAAATATATGTAATTTGCACTTACTTTTACTGAGATGTCAGGTTCTTTTTGAGTTAATCTGCCTCGCCCAGGCTTAGGGACATACTTAGTTTCAAATGTTTTTTCCCCCTTGGTATATACCTGGTTTGGATGTCTAAATGTATGAAACATTTTGAGAATTTAGATTTTTTCGAGTATTCAGTGTTGCACCTTTCAGGCCACAAGAGTGCAGGGCACAATAACATGACATGTTGTGAAAGTAAAACGAATTGTGTCATTATCCTCACCTTACCAGCTTTATGTTTTAAATAGCCATGGAACAGCCCGTATTTAGAGTCCTTATAATCAAAGAAATATATTTTAATAGAAGTACAAGCACAACTGAAATCCTTGAGGGATGTCTTCTTTGACATTTTGGGGTTGTGCTGAATGCTGATATGCAGAGCTGAGCCTAGTCAAATGACCAATCACTTGGTGGATCCATAGACTTTACATAAAGATGGCCCCAGTCGTCTTTGGAGCAGAGATAATCATTAGAACCATCAGATAATGGGCCTTGGCCTGAATATCTTTTGGTGTCTACCTGTCTTTAAGCAGGGGCCCCAATAAATATTAAACATGTTCAATATTTATGATCCTGTTGTGTGAGGAGAATACCGAGGGGAGCCGAGCACACGCTCTCTGGATTGTCACGTGGAATGGGACAATAGTCAATCAGGAAGAAAGCTGACTAAAGACAGAAGCACAACAAACGGGAAACATCATTGCCATGTTTATTTACTCTAAAGTCACGTTTGACCGCATGACATTTCGAGTTTTGAGACTCCAGTCTACGGTAGCCCTGAAGGTCAATACACACAACATTTCAGAAAACACTACAACATTTCAGAAAATACAAAGACCTTTCACAAAACACTACAACATTTCGCAAATCACAACAACATTTCAGAAAACGGAAAGGGTGGGACAACACCATTACAAGAGACTAGCTTTCTCCCTGAAGCATGTAGCACCCAGGCTACTTATAATATCAGCGAAAAGGTGATTATTAACTAAATAGTCATAATGAGTATGTAAGTACAGTAACCACTTTAATTAAATAGCTACTTATTAGTCATGAGAAAGAAAATACACTTCCTGGGTAGTAAGGACTTCATAAACCACTACTGGCAATGGTATGTTTAAGAGCAAGGCCCTTGCCTTATCCTGCTGTTCATCACACCTTCCAATGTTGATTCTGGTGCACCTTACAATGACAAGTAAACCAAGTCTGGGGGCAATTCCTGCCCCTGCTGAATCATCAAAAGGTCTTGTCCTTGTGTTTTCTGAAATGTTGTAGTGATTAGTGTAGTGTTTGGACCTTCAGGGCCACCATACCAGACTCTGGTTGTTGGTGGATAGAGTCTGTTTGTTTGAGGTGTTCCGTGTTTTTCTCGCTGCACACCACACACTATGAGAACAACACTGAAATCTGACATTATCTGTCATTGTGTGTGGTCTCTCACATTTTCTAAATCAGATAAGATTTTAAAAATCTTTTAGTGTGTCCCAGGCTTTAGAAGTGGGGCACACTCTGGACAGGTTGGCAGTCAACCACAGGGCGAACACTTCAAGACAGACAGCCATTCACGCTTACACTCACAACTGTTGTCATTATGTTACTTCACTGTTAGCCGATATCAGCAGGTGGAATGACCCGCCCTTTGTTGGAGCATTCTAGCCTGGGTAGGTTAGCTGGCTCTTTGTTTGACATGCTGCTTTAGATGAGAGTGTGAGAAACAAGAAGTGTAACTAACCAACCTGGTCTCACGGCAGTTCGTGAAATAGTCACAAAATGTATTTTTTGATTCGTGCACTACCACAGCCCTAAAAAATGACCTCCAGCAGGCACTATGTATCTGCATGTCTGATGCCACCAAGTACCACCACAGATTGTCCAGGAGTTAACCAATGCCCTGACCCAGATCTGGGAGGACATCTCCTGGGACACCATCCCAGCATGCCCAGACATTGTTGGGAGTCACATTATGAGTTATTAGATCAGCCCGCAGTTTCAGGTAGTTTTTTTTTTTTTTTTTTTTTTTTTTTTCACTTTTGTGTGATACTGAATGCAGCCCTCTGTGGGTTGACAATTTAGATCTGGGTCTAGATCGGTCAGATGTACTGATATATAATGCCTGCTAGAGGTCATTTTTGAGGGTTCTGGTAGTGCTCCTCCTGCTCCTCCTTGCATAAAAGAGCAGATACTGGTCCTGCTGCTGGGTTGATGCCTTTCTATGGCCTTATCCAGCTCTCCTTGTGTAACGGCCGGTCTCCTGGTATCTCCTCCACGCTCTTGACACTGTGCTGGGAGACACAACAAACTGTCTTGCAACTACACATATGGATGTGTTGTCCTGAAGGAGTTGGACTACCTGTGCAACCTGATTGAGCTGCAGGTACCACCTCATGCTGCCAGTAGTGACAAGGACAGTAGCAGAACACAAACCTAGAGAGGAATAAGTCAGGAAAGATAAGGAGAGAGCAACTGTCTGTGGCCACCACATGTAAAACCATTCACTTTTGGGGGGTTATCTTGCTTTACCCTCTCCATTGTGCCTGTTTAGTGTTACTTGGTGTTATACTGTGATGGTAAGTGTTCCCTTATTTTTTGAGCAGTGCAAAACAATCAATATAGTCCAATATACAGTACTGTACAGACGTTTTAGGCATTCTAGATTGTTTTACTCTTATCCTTCATCAGTACCATCAGGGAGGTGTCTGATCAGTCCCAGATTAAATCTGCAGCAGGACAATGAGTCCAATCACACAGTCAGCATCATAAAGGACTGTTAGAATTGTTATCACACATTTTATTACTTCTTGTCTTCAATGAAATGGGGAAATGTTACTAGATTTGCTGCAAATTAGTGTAAAGGCAGGTAGGTCGGGGTTTGGGACGGCCACTGTGTTGTGGGTAGACGTGGAGCGTTCCATATCGCTTTGGCTTGTCCGCCGTCGATGGGCTATATTCCATTTTGAATTGCCCCCTGTCTGCCGCAGTCCAAAAACTACCGTCTCTGTTAACAAATGCCGTTTGATAGCCCGTGACTGTAACATGAGAAATGGCTAATGGAAAGTTATATTTTCAAGAGTTTGGTGGCATAGGCAATATTAAATCATCGAAGCGGACGTGCTTCTTCTCCATAGCAAAACAGCTGAGGATTATGGGTATTGTTGAGCCCAAAACAAAACGGATATAAATCACAGAAACGTAAGATAGAGAACAGCAATGGCAGACACTTAAAACATAGCAAACATATAAGAAAAAACAAGAGTTTTCGTGCTGCCTAGATTAAATACATGGCGAGAACACAAAAGTTATTTCCAACTGAAATCAGTCTGAAAGTCATGCTGAGAGGCACGAAAAAAATCTGAAAATTCATGTCCGTGGGCACCAATCAATAGATATTTAGACATTTTGTGATCTCACGAACTGCCATGAGACTGGGTTGGAATATACAGTGCGTGGTGGGCAATTTGTGTCTCGTGGCAGTCTACAGTAAATACTGAATGGCACTTGTATACTGCTTAAAACTAAATAGATTTTTGCTTAGTACAGTTCTTTAACTTAAGTGTAAATAAATGGCAGTGCGTGTAATATAAACTTTTAATTTTTTTTCTGGGAAAAAAAAACTTTATTGTAATATTTCCTTCATCTTCCAGACAATACCCAGAGCCCATAGCACATTTTATACTATTTATACAAGTTAAATTAACTATTTATATGAGTGCGATACTTACATATTTACACCTTTTATTTTACATATTACATATTGCATTAATATATTACATTAATACATGATCATTTGGTTTGATCAGTCCTTCTTTATTCACATTATTCTTCAGTCTCCTTCTGGCATGTCCACAGTTCATGTACAGGTGCAGGCAAACTCAGGATAGCCCAGGCCGTGTGATTATCTGCACACCAGGTGTGAGCTGCTGTTGTTGAGTTTTTGAGCAAAGCATTGTCCACATTTTCTTTTTCAGTTATACACTGCCTTCACAACATGCTGCACATGGTACAGTTATATGAAATGTGCCACTTGAAAAGTTACAGGTAGAGGCTAAAGGAGTCTGTTGAGTTGGCAACTGTAGTACCTTTGTGTGCACCTGTGCTGTAGCCTCGACTCAGTGTACACCTCAAAGTTTCGACTTTGCGACGACAATGTATCTCTGAATTGTCTTTGTGGGTGGGGGATTCAATACAATACACATTTGCATTGGAAACCAGCTACTCTCTGACACATACCTAACTCCATCATAAGTTCAATAGGGCAGTTTTCTCAGGGTAGATCACCCTCTTTCCCTTCACCGGCATGTAATACCTCATCTCCTTCCAAAACCTGGAAGAGAGAGAGGGGGATGGTGGCAGCTGTGTGTCCTGTCCACCTTTCTCCTCATCCTCTCCCCTCCTTATACATGCCCCCCACCTTTGCCTCGTCCTCAGGTACTTCCACCAACACACAGCACCCTGCTTCTTCCTCAGGTGACGCACTGACTCTGGGAAGAGAGCCAGCTGAGCCGGGGTTATCTCTTCCAACTCAACCAGAACCACCTGTAAAACAGCACTTAAATTAGAAACAGGATGCCTTTTTGAGCATGTGACATTGAACTTAAATGGAAACTGAACTGAAATGAGTTGTTGTACTCTGAGTGTTCTGAGGAACTTAACACTGGGCTCTGAAGTGAGACCATAACCCTGCAATTATTCAGCAACTTCTGGGCAGAAGAACATCACATTAAGCATATAGATGCACAGCTCTGACATATTATCTCTGTCCACAGTTCATATTAGCGATATCCCGGGCTGATCCTAAGGACCAGTTGGTATCTCCATTTTTTAATAGATTGACATCAGCTAAAATAAAGCCAATCAAATTCTAATCCTTTCTTTGAAAAATTAAATGGATTCACTAAGCTCAGATGCAAACAAATCCATCATCTCCCCTCCTTCATAATTAGAAAAAAGCAATGTTTTTGTCTTTGTAGTTCCCACAACCCCAACAAAATGATCCATTTGCTCATAAATTTCAGGAGTGACATTCCTTCAGTTAATTTCTCATTCATATCAATAAATTAAGCTTGTGATGTAATATTTTTTCAAACCAGGACTTTATTTGGATCACGTAGCTCATCAAAAATAAGTCAGGTGTGCACTGATTCCGCACTTAAGTAAATCTAAGTATCAGAGGTCTAGATATTAAAAGTAGGGGTGTAACGATTCAATCAACTCACGATTCGGTATGATAATCGGTACAGGGCTCACGATTCGATTCACTCATGATACATCTAAGGATATATGAAGAAAGAATGGAAACAAACTTAGAATTCTTATTTATTCCTTCTTAGTGTGAACAGCAAAAATGAAATCTCTTATCTCAAGTATCTTGTGGCAAAATGCAATTTCTTACAATGCTTTCCTTATTATAAACTAAATTCCAGTTCAAATGTAAAAAATAAAATATTTCTTGCTGTTAGTCTCTTATTCTGCAGATTACGGTGCAAAAGAGAGGATACTGTATCGACCATAATACAGTATAAGGCAGTATTTATGTCACGGTACGTTATGTTTCCATCCATTACAACCAATATTCTTTTCGAATGGAGCGAGTATTAGTGTAACTACGGTACACTGCGTTAGTGTTGCTTTGTGGACTGTTTAGCCTAATTATGTTGCTAAGCTAGCAAGTGTTGTCGGTCCGTGTATAATGAGTTTTTCAGAGTAAATCAGCCTTGAAAGTGTCTGGTTAGTTCAGTTTAACCTGCAGGAGTTTGTGAAGCTGCTGTAACATGATCTGCTGCTACAGAAGAAATAAATTAATCACAGCATCTCCTGACGTCTTTACTGCAGAAATGAAATGTGTGGTAAAACTGTCAAACAGCCGAGAATTACAGCTGTTACAGATGAAAAATAGAAGTCTGAAAAATATTAACTGTCAAAGAAAATAATGATGAGAGAAGGATAAGACTGAGAGAGGGATCGACTCTCTACAGCAGATGTGTCAAACTCAAACCCACTACTTCATTATATGTGGCCCGCAAGAGCTTTCACAGACTGTGATTATCATAAGTCCTGTGCTGCTTTACGTAAGTACAGTGGATGCATCTTGATTTTGTTACCTGTACAATGAAAGCATCTAGTCAATGGATTGCAGTGTCTCAATATCAGCCATTTCCTACAGCGGTTTTTAGTCAGTGATGGAGTTGGGGGGGGGAGTAAATAGTCCCAAAATGGGAAGAATGGATGTTTGTGCTTAATGGAGACAAGCCGGTATGAAAGCACTGACAATACTGATACAGTGCAGTGCATTTTTTAAGAGGCGTGAAGGCAGACTTGTCTGTCAGTGAGGAACCCGCCATGCACGGGACGACAAGGGACAGGAACATCCTCAGTGAGGTGGAGTAGTCCATAGGTAAAATGAAATTACCCTGGGAGAAGTTGGTGGGGCTTATTATTAGTTAATGGTGAGACTGCCATGTGTGGTAAGAGAACTTGGTTGGACTGGTGAAAGAGAAAAAAGACAACTGCCACACACCCCTGATAACTTACCTTTCAGTTATTATTAAAACTAATAATAATTGATTGCAGAGGCAGTTATGTAATATGAGAGAGTAGATACATTTATATAGTCTTACATTTACAACTGACCCTTTGAGATTTACCACATTACTGATGTGGCCCGGGATGAAATTGAGTTTAACACCCCTGCTCTACAGTCACTCAGTCAGCTGATTAGTGGTCATTAGGAAAGCGAACTGTCTACAAATGTCCGACTGAACAGAACCTGAGCAAGCCAGATGCACTGTCAGAGAAAACTGCAGTTCAAATCTACTTTAATTTTAATTCTTTTTACAAGTCTTTTGTACGGAGCACAGTGCAATCACTCACAGAAGTGAATTACTTCAGGACACAGAGCTCACTTCAACAGTCACATCACCATACTGTTTTTCAGCATCACGATGCATATTGTAACGCTTTCTAAATCACGATGCATTGTGTGACGGTGCATTATTACACCCCTAATTAAAAGGACTCTGATTGAGGTCGGGGCCAAAAAACTTAACCTGGACATCTCAAGTTCATTTTTAAATGTCCAGCAGACACAGGGAAATACTAGCATGAATTTTAATTTGATTAACTCTCTCTGATAAATGCAAGTGTAATAAATATTCACTAAACCAGTGAGTATCAGTACCTCCACAACAGCTCTTCCTATATGAAAGTATTTTGTTGTAGTAATTTGTAGTGGCAAAATTTGAATATTGAATATGCATCAGCAAGTCTGTTTTCTCACCTTGAGTGATCCCTCCACCAGCGCTCTGTGCATTGCTGCCATGCACTCCAACTGCTGCCTTGTGTCTTGATAGACTTCATCACTACCATCAAAACTCATACCACTACTGCTGTCACCGGTCTTGCTTTCGCTGTTTTCGTTGTTGTTACTGTTCTTAGAGAGGTTGTTGTTATTGTTGCTGCTAGTGCTGCTTGTGTGTCTTTTGCTGGTGAAAGTGGAGGCAGTGTAGACCAGAAGGAGGCGGCGACTGGCTTGTATATTCTCTTCCACTGAGTCCACGACAGCTACAGTGAGGAAGCAGAGGATGAAGAGAAACCTTAGCTTAATAAGTGATGAGTACAACAGTATGTTAAAATTAATGCTGTAGGGTCATTCCATGTCAACACAGGCCTTGCAACTCACCAACTTGGATTTGCTTCATACTTAATGTAAATAATGCCACCCAACAAGTAGTGTGCAAAATTGTCATCTTGTATCCTCTTAAGTGTCTGAGGTATGAAGCCTTTAAAAAAGGGTTGTTTCCCTAATAAATGAATGTTGCCAAAAAATTATTTCATAAAAGTTTCATAAGTCATCGCTTTTGAACTATCCATGCTATATGCTTGGATTTTTCAGGGACTGTTCTACATTATTAGATGTCTTTAACTTGTAAAGTGGTTGCATAAAATTATAGTTTCATATTTGCAAGTTATACTCATGTTATAGTACTTATGTCTGAAAGAAATCAAAATTTCTGATTTAAGAATGGTATCATATGATATGATATCAAACCACTGGAAAGAGCATGATTTAATTGGAAAACAAAATGTAAAGTTTTGTCTCAGTCTGAGGGAGACACAAGGAGAACAGAAGCAAATGGTTTCATAAACAAAACAGCACATGTGTAAGTAAACAAAAGTCATGGCAACCAAGGAAGAAAACAAACCCCCAAACCTAAATATAGTTTGTTTCAAGGTAACAACTTCATATTTTGTGCATTAAAACATGTTCTTTCCAGGTTTGACTTTGTCATACATGGAAAATATGCACTTGAAAACTGAAAATTTTACACACTAATTGTTGGATACAGAGACATTATTTAAAAGGTTTATAAGAAGATAAGTATGAAGCAAATCCAAGATGGTCAGTCTGAAAATGTTTCTAAAATCTGTTGATTTGACATGGAGTTACAATGGAGTAAAATTTTCAGCCGACTACTTTCTTAATGTTTCAAGTCAAGTCACCATTACTTTATATAATGTTATAATTCCAATCTTAAACCAGATGAGGATTTTTGTCATGAGACATCTGGATCTTCTGTAATCAGAAAAAAAGCTGAGCAAACAGTCTCAATGTCCCATGTCCGCATCGTGGAGAAACATTGTTTTTTTAAAATATGAAATTGCTTTATTCAATGGGGCCTCGGTGGATAATTCAGCTCCCAGTAAAAACCTCCTGAACGATTGACACTGAAGGAATCCTAACCTAAAAACAAGCAAAGCATCTAGAAACAACATGAGCTAACATTAGCAGCAGCTCAGTTAACATTTTGAATGTGAAGCTACTAAAACAATAACTCCTGCAAACACCATTAAGCACAACTTTCTCCACCAAGTAGGTGATTTACCATGCCCGGGCAGGCAGTCACGGCCTGCTATGAAGAGTTTGTAGCCACAGGCCTTTTCCAACACTTGAGGCAGAGTGTGAAGGGCAAACGTCTCCACTTCCTTGCTGAATCCTACGGCGCAGGGCTGTGGATATGCCACATAGGCATCATACAGCTTCCCATCCAAATCTGACAGAGGAAAAAAGAAGAGCTTATTTAGGTATGTAGATAGGTCTCAAACCATTCTAGACAAGACTGAGGTCACCAAAGACTAATTGCGTTTCTCACACTGCTTTATTCTTACAAGCAAATTGCAAGTGGAGATGCAAAACTTTCATTTAGAGCTGGGCAGTGTCGCCAAGAAATATTTTTTTAACCTTGGGATTAATTCATGATTTTAATCATTGTGGTTTTTAAATTAAATACAGGTTATCCAGCACAGCTATGGACTGCCAGTACAAGATGCACAGACTAAGTAGAGGACAAACATCCACTTTAAAAATCGGTTTCAGCAGACATAGAGCAGAAATGTACACTCACTAATGGATCTGCTCTATTTGTGTTACTTGAGAAGGCATTAGCCTGATATCTGCAGTCAGCTGGCTAGGTATCAATAGCTACCTAGCAGGTCGAACATACTGAATTAAAGAATCAGTGTGCACAGTTCTGTTGACTTCACCTCTTATAACCAGATAATGCAGTCAACAAATACAAACTGAGAGTGCAGATTAGGGTCCCAGACTCTTTTGCTTAGTCTCTCTGTTGACACTGTTGACACTGTCTCTGTGTGATACCCATTCATACATTTTGTGTTTTGCAACTCTGTTTTTCCATCTTGGAGTGTAGTGAGTGCAGTAAGCATGTGACGTACTTGAATTACACACTTGCTGTGAAATATTACCTTTATTTGTATAGAGGACTGGAAACACTCTCCTGAACCACAGCACAATATCAACCTTAAAAAGGTAGTAGATGACGACACCAATGATAAAGAGAACTGTCACACCACCAAGCACGGATCCAATTGGAAGTATGATGTTTGGATCTGTAGAGATGGACATCATAAATACCAGACACACAATTTTAGGTTGTTTATATAAGATGTACATAATATTGTGTAAAATGGCACCTCAATTATTCCTCTTTGAAGTGTCAGAAAATGTATTCAGGCTTTTGTGTTTTTGCATAGGTGCCCTTCTCCTCTGTGTCCTCAAACACATGAATAGTATCAAAATAAAACATTAAGACATTTTATGTTTTATTTCAGGTAATGGCTAATAAAAAAAATAATGTCAGAATTCACTTTTTGACAGCTGTTTCACAGCTGTTTCGTTTGTAATGATCATGTATGGGTCAGTGGTGTGGCATTTTTTCTCTACTAATTAAAAATTCAAAGAAGTGTAGAATTGCAAATGAGCATAATACTGCAATCAAAAATTGCTGTCATTCAGAAATATGGCCACAGTGTGAAATGCAAAGAAATGTGATTTGCATCTAAAAGCTTGCATTGCCTATATTTTGTTCTGTGTTTCTCATTTTTGGTTTGCAAGTCTCAGATTTTCATTTGAGCTTCTTTTTCTTAGTTTGGTTATGTAAATGTACAGGAGCAATTTTGTGTCTACAGGTAATTACAAATCTGAGCAGACAAAAAGGACGTGTGGAGTTCCCCAAGGCTCCATTCTGGGACCTCTTCCATTCAACATCTACATGGTCCCACTAGCTCATCTTATGGAAGACAACAAGTTACCTTATTTATGCAGATGATCACCAGGGGGACTATAATCCCATACAAGCTCTGAGTAAGTGCACTGAACAAATCAACAGTTGGGTGTGGAGGAATTATCTTCAATTCAACAGCGATAAAACTGAAATAACTGTTTTTAGAGACCAGGAGGAAAAGTCAGAGCTCAGCTTCAGTAGGAAAAGTTAAAAACCACAAACCAAGCCAGAAATCTTAGTGTAGTCATGGACTCAGACCTGTATTTTAACACCCACAACAGCCAACTATCACCTCAATAACATAATGAGGATTAAAGGACTTAAGTCTTAGCAGGACTTGGCCTCCTGTCTGTCAGAGAACTGATTTCAAAATAATGCTGTTGGTTTATAAAGCGCTGAATGGTTTAGGGCCAAAATACATTTCTGATCTGCTGTTATGAACCATCGTCTGGGACCAGAGTTTACGTTAGCCAGCATATGTCGGCTTTTGGCTGGTATCCCTTGTTGTTGTCCGGCAGATGATAATATCACCGGCCAAAATGTCCAGTTAAAAATATGTTATGTGACGAATAAAATTTGTTGACAACTGAAAGTATAACTCTAGTATTTTGAAACCTGGATGGTTTTCCCATATAAATGGGTTGACAGGGGCAAAAATCTCTGGAATCGGAGCACTATTGATCAGGAACAGTATACCTGGCAATTGCTACCAGACTCCCTTGTCAAAAACAGTATTTTTACCGAGCAGAACACGGGCGTTGCTGGAATACCATTGCCCACATCTGTTAGTATTTGACCATGACTTTGAATGGTGTAAGAAGTATTCACATTTACTGATGTAAATGTGTCACACGTAAACTAGCAAACTAACAGATTGAGGCAGCAGTGTTTCAGCAGCTCCTGTACTGACCGTTTTTGCCAATGGAGTCTGGTTGAGATTTTTAAAAAAGAAGAAGAAAAAAGCAGTGTCTCTGGTGAATAAAAAGGCCTATTTCTGTAGGAATCCTGTCCATAATGTCATCAGATAATTATTATAACAACCTGAGCCTGTCAGTGACAAAACGAACCAACTTGTTCACTCCTCCTGATTAATACTGCACCGATTCCAAAGACGTTTGGCTTTATTAATTATTTACACCCAAAAACGTGATCCGGAGTCAAAAATAATGGAGTTATCTATTTTAACATATAAACCTTTATTATTCAAAATTTTGGTTTTACCTCAGCTGTTTCATTCACTGATGACTCGCATATTAACATTTAGCACGATGTCTAAGCAGACAGTTATGCTGACTACATAAATTATATTTGTTGGATCAAAATTTTTTTGTGCTTTGTTGCCTGAATGAATGCTGTTATATGCCTGTTTAGAACATATGTCCGGTAGTTGTTCTATATGGCCTGTCTGGGACACGTCTGCAGGTCTTAAATCGAGGCTGAAGATATTTCTGTTCGATGCTGCCTTCTATAGATAATCACTAATTTATTACACTGCATTTTAACTTTTTCATAACATTTTTTGGAATATATGAATACACATACAAGTAGTAGAATTATAATTTCTCATAATTGCAAAATTCTCTCTAAAAGTTCCGTGTGTAATCATCAAAGTAATTTAATTAAAAATGTCAAATATTCACAGCTTCTACCCTCTCTAATATGCATATTTGCTTGTTTTCTTAGTCTTCTATGATATAAAATAAATAAGGAGGCTTATTCTATAGCCTTTACCTGCTGGTAGCAGAGTAAAATATCCCTCAGGATGGCCCCGGGAACTGTATGCCCGACAAGTGTAGTTGATGTAAAAATCCTCCTCCCTCAGCTCAGAAATTATCAGCAGACGATCCAACCATGCACCTTTATCAGGAACATCCTGGATGTTAAAACTGATGAGAATACATATATAAGAAGAAAAAGTGTCAATATAAATTTTGTTTATTTCACACTTGTTGTGAGCGGCTGATTTATCAAAACAAATTAAAGGAGAGGTAGAAGTGCTGACCTTGTTTGTGATGTGTAGACACGGTCAGAGGGTTGTGTATTGCGAATGAATTTGTCTCTGGCTATCCAAAGGATAGAAACAAAGGGCTTCCCAACACCGGGCACGAACACAAGACATCGTTTGCTGAAACTGGACCCTAAACACATAAAAACAGTAAAACAAATTATACTTAACAAAACTATTACTCTTGGTCCATACACATAAATTTAAAGTTTCTAAATACTTTCCAAATAGTGTTTCTCACACAGAGTAATACACAGCAAATGTATGTCCACAAGGGCCTTCCACGCTGGTGGGCATTCAGACCGAAAATAGTACCATGTTTGTGTGTGAATGTATGTTTCAGGTGCCAGTGAAAAGATGAATTTCGACAATCTAGAAAGTCCATTTTGTAGTTTATAATCCAGTGAGACAGGATTTTACAACTCCTCATTTTAGTCTCTGATTTAACAGTCACAAGGTTAACAATATAATAATAACATATGTTAAGTATTCTACCTGAGCAATGCACTTGCATTTACTGTGGTACTCCCAAAGACTTAGTCACTAAAATGAATTTAGAGTTTGTGTTTTTCAACACAATGCAAATATTGGTTTGAACCAACTTTAGTGAATTTGAACAATAAACATTTAAACTTGAAAACACCATATTTCTCAAAACATGTTACAGACAAGGACTCACCTATCTCTGCCTTGATTATTTCACTGGCTGGTTCTCGCACTTGAGGAACCAAAGAGTACACCTCTGAAAAGACAGGCAATATGAAATACAGTAACAGAGGTTGAGGTTTTCTAATCATGGAAATAAACAGCATATGGAATGACACCAAAGAGTTACTAGCTCTTTTACAGCTGCTCCCACTCTGTTGTTTGTGATCAGTTTAGAGTTGTGGGAATAATTTCCGCCTCTTGGCAGCCAGCAGAGATCTTTGCTGTAATGTTTGTGCTGTCTACCAGTGGTCGCTTGTTGTTGATTAAGAAAAGTCAAGTGTATTCTACTGTAGGAATCACAGTAATGTTGTGGACAAACAGCCTAAGGTTCCTCTGTGTCAGGCACTTGTGTCTGTTCTCACCTCTGATCCTCGCATCAATTGTCTCTGACACAGATCCTGTGATGCCACCAAGGGTGAAGGTCAGAGTACAGGTGTAGGAGCCATTGTTTTGAGGTTCCACCCTTTGAATTGTCAGTGTTGTCATATCCCTGTAGCTATATCTGCCTGTCCCATCCACTATGTGCTCACAACCCTATATGAAGAAAGCAAGCATAAAATCAGGCTTTTTGTAATGACAATATGTAAAAAATATATACTTTTTTATGATGGTAGACAGCCATATGGTTAAAGAAGTAGTCCAGTAAGCAGAGTTGGGAGGCTTAGAGCCCACGGGATCCCATTTGTCTCAACGGAATAATCACATTTTGTCTGGGAAGTAGCCAAAGTCATTTCAGGGCAACTGTTTGACCATTTTTCCCTACCTTTACCAACTTCTCTCCTGATTCATTATTGTAATAATCTCCTGATTCCATGACTCACTTTGTACCACTTGATGGAGGAACTGATGTTGTAGCTGTCCAGTTTACTGATATAGTCTTTCAGAGGGCAGGAAAGGGTGTCAGCTACTCCATTCATAAGTATCTGATCAACTTTCCTTGGCCTTCCACACTCTCCAGTAAGACTATCCACTATCAGCTCGGTGGCCTGTCTGTAGCACCGAAAAGGAGTTCTGTTGGAAAATTATGGACAAAATTACCTTTTGTTAACATACACAGCATTAGTCTGCTTACTAAGAGCAGCTTTAATTTTTACTCAGAGCAGATGACTACAACAAATCACTGGAATCAGTTCTGTCATTATCGTGAAGACATTCTCTTGAAACATTCCCAGCACGCCACATATCATTGCAAATAAACTCTGCATTCAGATAACACTGTACAGTTGACTTTGGATGTGGTGTCTCCACTGCCTAACTTGGATTTCAGATAGATGGTGATGGCTTATGCTTTGCTGTCAGGATTATCTGATCAGTATGGCTTTGCTTATGAATAGCCTCCTCCATTTTTATTTATCAGATTAGCCTACTTAATGGTCAGTAAGGTAAGCAAAGGTTATATCTCCCTCTGCTGGACCATGAGGCAAACTACTTCAGCTAGTCTGTTGCAGTCAGACTGATTTTTAATTCTAACAGGTCTGGGACAGTTTGAATATCACATTTTTCCCACAAAAAAAAATAATTAATTTGATGTAAAAGTGGCTGGCCTTGTTGACATATATCCTACAGACTAGACACAAACATGTCAGGACAATTTTTTTGAACTTCTTTCAGTTTCTATTGATATTCATATCTCTGCTGATGCTTGTGTACCTCACTATGGTCACGTATTCCCCGTTGTCGTCCAGCGTTACGTTAAGAAACCACAGGGTCTCCTCTTTCACGAGGATTCGACTGGTCTGGTTGCTCATTTCTTGACCCGTCTTTGAGTCATACCAGGTGATGTTGTATGGGACAGTTGTGAAGTTGAAGACATCAGGAGACACCAAGGTGCTATTCAGCATTGTTATATCCCCGGGAACAGAGTAAATCCTCTCAAACTGGAGCTTGTAGTTGGTACAGTTCTCTGCAACAAGCACATATCAGTGAAGAATGGATTTGTCATTTAATCAGCAGCAAGAAATAATTGTCGAGCAGGCAAGGCCTAGACGGTTTCATTTATATAGTAGATATTACAAAAAAAAATCAATGTGCTTTACCTCACGTCAGAGGAAATTTTAAGAAAAAAGGCTGTTGTCTTCAAGAGGTATCGTTTATTTCCTTAAGATCTATATTTTTGTCATTTATTTTTTCTTTCATGGATTAGGGAATGTTACGGCCCTATATTGAGTGTTTTTCTTTTTTGTGTGGTGTTGCTCTCTCTCTCCTCTCCAGATGGTTGACCCTCCTCCGTTACGCAGCGGAAAAGCTTACATAGTATACGCCAGTCAGGGCCAGTGGGTCACTCTGTGCCGGTCGTGTCGGACGATTAGCCGCATGGGCTGTGTTAGCGTGATCCTACTCCTTTCGGTGGAAATTTGGAGGGTGTTTGACTGTTAAACCGTTTTTCTGTTTTGATGTGTGTTGGTCGTGGTTTAACCTGGTTCCTCTGTTGTTTAGTGTTTCTGTTTGGAAACCAGTCTCTTTTGTTTGTTTAAATGAAACTCATTTTGGTTGCACTGGTTCCGCCTTGTTTGCTTCCCCCGGGACGTTTTTAATTTGTTGCTTCCCCTCATCCCCTAGTTTTCACTCAGGGAATGTAACAGGAAAAAAGAACATCCTTCATGAGAAATCTAAGTCTTTATCAAACCATCCCCTCTTGTTGGATGTTCTTTTCAGCCATTCAACTAGTAGCTCAGAGCTGCCCAGAGGACATTGTCCCCGACTGCCAGTATTTTTCCATGATGCTCTGTACCACTTAAATGGGTTTTTCCATTTCCCTGGCAGGAAATGAAATACCTTTTGACTTGTGCTTTGTTCCTATCATTCACCCCACAGTATGAGAAAACTGAGGCTGCAATGAGAATGTTGTTGGTGCACCATCATATATGATGTGTACATGGTGTACCTTTTAGTTGTGATGCCATGGTTAAGTCCATAAGTTTGAACTCAGGTTTCCCTTAATGTGTCTCACAGAAATGAGAAAATATCTGTCTTATATATTTATTTACATTGGTATTGTGCATGTGAGCTGCCTGTTATTAACACAGCCATTCATGGTCACTGAGCTGTTGTGGAGTTAAATGTCTTCATTTCATCATTGTTAAAGTATAATTACTCACCCACTCTTGTCCAGCAGGTAGAACTAGTCTGTCCTCACAAAACATATTAACAAACAAAACTTAACTAGTTATGTATCCATATAGCTGCAAAACCGTTTTGGGTCTTATTTCAGCATTCTGTGGAGTTAAATATTTTTGGCTGGTCAGGTTTTAATCCCAGCTCAGGAACTATAGCACTAAACATGTTCTGTCTTATCAGATGCAGTGGGATTGCAGTAGTAGCTTGGCAGTGTTTGCTTTTTTCCCCCAAGAAAGGTCAGAAATCAGTGTGAAACTTCTGAAGAGCTCACAGGAGTTACACAAGTTCCTGCAGTAACAACAGTGGCCACGAGATGGGGATAAAATGCTTCTGTAAAAACTAGAGGCAGATGTTGGTCTAGGTCTGTTTTTCATCATAGCAGAGGTCTACTAGTATGTATGTAGTTGTATGGGAAGTGTGACTCAGCTCACCTTGTACAAATCCTGTGCAGATCCCAGATAACCCGAGGACAAATAGAACACTTCCCAGTGCTGAAGTCAAGCCCATGGCTGAAAAACATAAATAAGCAATAGTAAGAAATAACCATATACTACAAGCCAGAGTGAAAATGCTATAGCAGAAAAGGCTACAACAACAGCCTGAAATAAACAGCTGTCAACTTACTGGAATCCCTCTGTCCAGTGACATGACAGGTCATAAGAGGCTTTGAAACGCAGCAATCATCAGCAGTTTTCTTTCCTCTTAAAATCAAACTTCATTCTACCTTATATTTCTAAAATTATGTCTCTCTTCCTCTCTCTGTACGTCCCTTCCCCTCTATCCCATCCTTCCTCCCCCTCTCTCCCTCAGACACAGATGACAAATGTTCTGGTATTTCAGGAGTCATTTGTTTGGAAACCTCTGACAAAACACTGCGTAATGCTGTGGAACTGGAAGGATGCCCAGCATTCCTGAACACTGCCAGATTCGAAGTGAACGTTCTTACTCAGCCTTGCCTGTAAATCTGTGAATGAACACTGTAAACCACTGGGGAAATCTAACATTCTCATTTTATCAAACTTACACAACTACTTCAGTTACTGTGCTAGTTTGAGACAGCCATGTTTTTTGGCATGAAGTCTTTGTCACCATACCTATTTACAAAACATCAGTTTTTAAAGATTATAATATAATCTTTTAATATTCAAATTACACTGTGATTACACTTTTATGTAGATATTTGTGAAAATAACAACAATTCTCACCACTAGTGGGTGGTATTGGTTCCCTTTGACCCTATTATTTTGTCTGTTTTTATAGATGTTTTTCAGGTTTTAAGTTACTCTTGGTTCATGTTTTTATGGGTTGTGTCTCCAGTGTGGTTAGCACCACCGATCACATTGACACTGATATGTTACCACAAATATGTTGTTTTCTGATAAAGTACACTCACTGAGCACTTTATTAGGAATGCCTGTACACCTGTTTATTCATGCAGTTGAATAAGTAAGAATAAGTTGTGTGGCAGACGTGCACTTGAGGGAGAAAATACACTTCTTGGTTAGTAAAAACTTGATAATTACACTTCCTGGTTAGACAGGACCTGATGATTAAATAATGTCTGAAATCACTACTGGCAACACTATGTTTAAAAGCAAGGTCCTTTCCTGATCTTGCTGTTCACTAAGTCTGGGGGTCTTCCTACCCCTTGCTGAGTAAACATAAAAATACTCCACACAAAATGTCATCACATCAAAATGTCATCACCTTGAATTTGAATAGTGCATTAGATTGTAATCGCTAACCCTACCTTTAATAGAAAGAGAGCATAAACATAATCAGCTACCACTTGCTCAAATGCAGCTGAGTAAAACAATGCATGTAATTTTCCCCAAACTTCCCACACAACAGTTCAGTCTCTGACTCTGAGCAAGTCTGCCCAGATCCACTCGCTTATTACCCATATTAAAAAACAGACCCAAGATCCATGGCAGTACATTGCAAGCCTTCCAGACCTGATTAGACGTGCTAGTATACTACAATTATTATTTTACAATATAAAAAACTTATAATACTACATAACGCATAGTCAGATTATATGATATATACACAGTTTACAAGACAAAGACAAAACCGTTGATGACAGCACATCCATCTGATGCTTCCAGTACAGTCTTTTATGGATAATTTTGAAGGCTGCAGAAATGTTTGTAATGTTTTCAAGATAAAAAGAAAGAAAACAAAACTGTATTGAGAAACAAAGGATTGTTAAAAAAAAAAAAAAAAGGGTATCAGGCCAAAATTAGTCTTTTTATTGATATATATTAATATCTGTATTGGCTTTCTTAAAAAACAGTTGTAAAAAGCCATGGCTATGGCCCAGTAGTCTCTTAGTGAATCTAACAAGACTGGTGTTTGAGCTTGGTGTCAGGCCATATTCAGATAGATTAGATAGATAAATGGATAGTGACTGATCTAATCTATCCACATCTACATGGATTCATAATGCTGAATAAAATGTTTCTACTGCTTATTGCTTTAGTGACTTTCACAGTAAATTTGGCAGGAATGCAAGAACTTTGCTGCCAGTTATGATGTAATAGCAACATGACATCTTATCACAGCTGTTTCATATACTGTAGCATGTCTGTTCATAAATCCTTTGGATCACCGGGAAAGGGTATTTTAACAGTGCTTTGCCATTGCAATTTTGTAATGGTTCAAAATTAAAATTATAAACTTTTCTATAGACTTTTCTCTCAATTTATCTTCAACTGAAGATAAGGATATTCTGCTCATATCAGTCAAACTCTTGTAGCTTAGTATTTTGTATGCTGTCAGTAGCGTGCTAAGACAAACAAGCGTTTGCAAGCACACAGTAGCAGAAGACAAGAGGAAAATTATCTAAACCGAATCTGCACCTCTCACTACAGGAAGAGTCACTGCTAAAGAGACACAGATAGAACTAAAGCTTCATAGATGGAGGTGCACAGATGCTTTAGCACCTGCGAGGTGCTGCAGGTGCTGTGGTTTGACTTTTACACACCATCATTTGCTTCTCACACCTTTCTGACTAGTATCCTCAGAGTTGTAATCCTTAGACACTTTCACATCTGTATTTCAATTCATTTGGTCCAGACCAAGGGAAAAAAACTTTACATTGTTGCATTTGAGCTCTTGCCCAGTCCATGCTCACACTGGCTTTTTACAACTAAACCAAGAGGAGTGGCATGAAGTTATAGAGACTAAAGGGCATCATCAACTCATCATCAGGATCCATAGGAGAAATAAAATTCCATTGAGACTTTGTTTGTTTAGGTTCTCTGGTGTCACAAGGAGCTTACCAAAAAAAGGCTGATTATATGCAGTATTACTATTATTAGACTCTAGGTCAGCGAATGTCACGAACAAACAGGCAGAGACCAGACAAAAAAGGAAAATTGTAAAGCAAAATTCCTGGGGCTTTTGCTATGGGATTGCTATGTTATACACCTTATAATAGACTTAATAAACTGCAGAAGTACACGGAGCCCAAGCAATACAATACATTTTTAAGACCAATTGTGATTTCATTATATCAGGTGATATTAATTTTTGAACAGAAACACATAACATTAACATTAAGATATTTGATAAATATTGCTTAAATTTAGTTATTGAGGGGGGGCATGGGGGCTGTATCTGTCCTGACATGTCATTTACGTCTCTCTACACATTATTCGCTCATTGGCTGTCTTCCACAGACAAGCCAAGTCAAACTACATAATAGTGACTCTGGTAATAAAATAGCTCAAGCACCTATCTTTGAATTTCCATTTCTTGAATGTCTTGTGACTTCTTGGCTGTTATAAAGCAGATTCAGATTTACCTGGCATTAACTTAAATTGGCTGATGAAATTGATATATCGGTTGGGCAAGTTGGCCATGTTCACAGTCAGTAGTCAGTTAATCGTTACATATATATATATATACAGTGGGCGCCAAAGTTTGGAGCTTCCCGTGGTACCAAGATTTTCCTTTACCACCAAATCTAGTTTGTATTGGGATCAACTGTTCGGATTGATATAATATGTAGGAACTGACTGTTGATATGAAGTGAAATGAAGTTTATGGGATTTACAGAAAGGTATGCAATAATTCTTTAGGCAAAAGTGAGGTACTAAATTTGGGCTTTGTGTTGTTTATGATTTATGATACTTTAGCACTAATTATTGATTCAAAATTTGTTTGAAACTCGTGACCCTTATTTCCTTACACAGGTGAAGTAATCATGAGAGAATTATTTAGAACAGCCAGTGCAGTTGTTCTCCTCTTTGCATCTTCTCTGAAGAATTGCCAACATA
This sequence comes from Lates japonicus, assembly GCA_033238685.1. NCBI lineage: Eukaryota > Metazoa > Chordata > Actinopteri > Centropomidae > Lates > Lates japonicus. The sequence continues at coordinate 948,277 of BRZM01000083.1, read as the reverse complement.
GGACCCTCAAAACAACTGTCAAATGACACAAAGCAAAGATTGATTTCAACATCATGGATTTTAGGGAAGGATTCAAAAACTCGCTCAGAATTTCCTTTGTAGTTCCACTGTGAGAAACATAGTGAAATGGGTGACCACAGGCACAGTTCTGGTAAAGGCCGAGAAACATCTCAGGCTGGCACAGAAGAGATGGTGAGAATGATCCAAACTCAGCCTGACCAGCTCCAAAGACCTTGCGATGCTACAGATGGGTGTCACTGTGCATCGTTCAGCCTGGCGCACTTTGCACAAGGTGATGCTGTATAGAATGTCGGAAGAAGCTTTTCTGCGCACATGCCACAAACAAGCCGGTATACGGGCATTTGGACGACCAACTGTTTTAGAATAAGGTGCTGTGGACTGATGGGGCTAATTACAGTTATTGGTTGTATGAAACAGTATGCATGGCGGATGGAAGAACACAGTGTTCCAGAATAAACCACTTTTGATGAATTTGAATGATGGTTTCCATCATGCTGTGGGGCTGTGTGTGAAACAGGTACTAGCAATCTTGTTAGCTGGTTGCATGGATTCCAGTCAGTATCCATATGCAGTTCTTGCGACAATGATACAAAGAATCGGTGACAAAGGTTGAAATTCGCGCCGGGGCTTGGATGCTTCAACAAGACCGCGACCTAAACACTGCTCAAATTCTACCAGGGCATTCCATGCGGGGAACAAATTTCCAGCATTCTGGAATGGCCATCTCGGTCTGAAGACCCTGGAATAATATTGAAAATCTGTGGTGTGATTGTCGCGCCGGAAACCATCAAACCTGACTGAACTGGAGATGTTTTTGTAAAGAAGAATGGTCAATGCAGCTATTAAGATCAGACCTCATTTGGAAGCTATAGGGAGCGGTTTGGGCTATTATTTCGCAAAGGAGGACGCCACACGAATATTGATGTAATTTTTCTGTTTGATTCTTCTAGTTGTCTTTCTTTTTGTTTAAAGAATTATGCACACTTTCTGTAAATCCTGCAACACAGGCTGCTTCTTGTCGCCATGTTTTCACATATGCTGATATATTTAACTGAAGTGCTGATCCGAAACAACCCAGTATTTATAAAGGAAAATGTGAAAAGTATCAGGGGTGCCCAAAACTTTCTTACCACGCATATATATATATATATCACCTATATATATATATTACACACGGTGTACACAATTTCAACCGATGTCTGGATTTTAGGGATCTACAGTTTTTAGGGCTGTTAAGCATAGTTTTTTCTGGACAATAGGCAGAAAAATGGGAAGATCAGCCAATTCAGTAGGTATGGGTACAACGAGACATTGGGAGTAAAATGCATAAGTCAGCGAAACAAGTCACATGGAGGAGAAAAAGTCTAAGCTGGTGGTGCCTCTAACTGGGCTTAGATTGTTGAATTTGATGGCTGTGCAATTGTGAGCGCGTTTCCTTAGTGTTGTTTCTCTCTCTCATATACACTACTGATTTTTTAAATTTTGGTTTTGATATGATATACAACACTTCTTTGTCATTTACTTTAATAATTCATTTAGTACAATTCTTAAGCACTTATATAGTAAACACACGATTACAAGCAAGCGTTTTTCTTTAATATTTCTGTTATCTTCCATACCTGCCCATATTTCTGTTAACCTATAGTCACCATAACGAATCAGTTATTAAATATTTCAGGCTTGTTCAAAGAGGAGGAAAACTGCCAGGTCAACAGCTACAGTGCCTTTTATATCCATGTCTTAACGCAACCTGAAACAAACACGGCATGAAGATTGAAAATCTATCCATCTATCATTGTTTTATAATTGTAGAAAATAAAACACCCATCAAAAGACTAGCACCTTTGTCAATTTCTTATCTACTCTAGCTGTTTTCTGATTCGAGGCTGGATCTTTCTAGCGAGGACTTGATCCCATTCTTGGGTCCTAGAGCCCTATTCCCACTTCCACACACACAAAACAAGTTCTTCATGCATTGAAAACTTTCTTTTCAACTAATTCAGATTTCTTTTGAAGTGGTGCCAGTTGATCCTAGGACCCATTGTGCTTTGTCTTGTGCTACGCACAAGGATGTATATTATGCACATGCACTTTTGCAAGCGTTGCAGCACATTTCCCTTTTCTCTCGTAGTTTACATCTTTCTTCACCTATACGGTGGCAATGAGTAGTAACAACATATCTCCAACAAGGTGGTGAAAAGACGCTTGCTGTGGCATGGTGTAAAACTAATGCGGGTATCAGTTGTGAGCAAAATCATATTTGCCATGAGTGTTTTGTGTGGACAAATACAGTCTTTATGTTATTAAATCCATAATGTGCACCGTGTATATATTTTGGTGGTAACTTTGGTCATGAAGCTAACACCACTGTTTTCGAGAACTTGTGTTGTTTAAATCACACACTTGCAGTTGGGAGGCTGGTTTGGTACAGACACACTACACAGTTCTTAATGCCAGGCTGAGCCAGATGGTGAATGCATTCACATTTACCAGAACAGGGGTTGAAACATGGTTTCAGAACAAACTTTGCTTCAAGCATAAACTTATGGGATTATTACATTTCCAGGAGGTCTGGGTTCTCAGCTGGTAGCACTGAGCATATCATTTAAATAGAAATTTAAAATAAGGAATGGGAATGGAGAAAAACGTATCTATTTGTGGTTTAGTTTATTTTGAGCCACCATGTGAGATTTTTGGAGAGACTTTTGCTGGATAGAAGCTGAAAGCTTCCAGTTTCTGATACAGCATGGTGGAAGGGTGAAAGGACAGTAGAATATCATTACCAATGTGTTTAACTCTCACAGGAGGGAGGATAGGGGGTAGCACTGGGAAATGTTAAGAAAAGTCTGCTAATGTTATTGCCAACAATAACTGCTCTAGAAATTTTAGATAGAGACAGCTGATCGCCTTGTAATCTTTTCTGTTTGGAAGATATACTTTGACTGTTTTTAATGACACGATAGTAAACGATGATATGTTGTAAACTGACATCTAAAAGCAGTGTTGCTGCTTTTATGGCGAAAACCACACAGAAACTGTTAGGAAATGGGCCTTTTCTTCAGACAGATTTGGCACGTATTTGGTTTCACTATGGCAGAAAAGACAGAGTATCCATTTACATTTCATTTACATTAAGGATTTAAGTCAGCTGGGTGTGATGGCTACAGATCTGTTTCAGTCGTGCGAACTGTATTTATGGGACTGGTTGCAACTTTGGACTGAAGGTGATAACAGGTCAAAGGTTGCGACAACAGAGACATCTGAGACAAATAACTTCCATGATAAACAACATGAAGTTAATATCAGACTACATATTGCAATTGTCAATCTGAGAACCACAGTATATGAATAAAGGTGGTTTCTTTATTGGTGAGTCACTGTGAATAGACTTATCCTATCTGCTAGAATATCACTAGTCTGGAGTACTGATATGTCTCCAACCGTGTTCACAATTTGAGGTCAAACTTGGAAACAAAAAAAAAAAAGAGCATTAGAGTTGAGTGCAACTACACAGTGATACTTTGAACTGACAATGCGATTTGAATGCATTACAGTGCCACTGTCCTGGTGTGAGTCACCATAAACATGCAGATTCAATCAATTCGCAACTGAAACAAACGCGACTTCAACCACTGGTGGAAATTCAGATAAACTAGATATGCAAAGGTTTGTGTGTATGCTTTCAACCTTCTTTGCTTTGTAATTAAAACTCAAGTGAATTTAGTTCAAACCAGATTTAAGACTAAAACAAAGGGTAATCTCAAAGTACTTTACCCTCTTTCACAATCTAACGGGACTTACTCTTTGCTTTGAAAATTTGTTATAGACTTATACCAGGGATAGTCATCTAAGCCTTGCTTCACAGAGCCCACCCATTTCTCCTTATAGGACAATTATAAATTATAGGGGCACATGAGCTAAACTAGATGGATGCATCTGCCGTTTAATTTATTTTTATTTTTATTTTCACTGGGACTTGGGTTAAAAGTCCAGACAGGAGCCCAAAGTTGGTGACACACCTCTGTCACAGGTTCTTATCAGGAAACATGACTTTTTTTTTTTTTTTCAGTGTCCAGCTATATGGTGTAATATTCTCAACTTGTTCCTAGAACAGAAAAGATAAACTAAGCAAAGCCTTGAATCTCATGTCTTTTTTTTTTTTGGGAAGGGATGTGATCCCAGGTGCTGAGTGGGGTGGAGGCAGGCTGTGGGGCAACACTATAAGCTAGAGCCACAAGGAGATAGTGGGATGCTGCCACATTGGGAGATTGTTCTGTCTGAGTGAGAAGTTACAGGTAGTGGAGCAACACTGCCCTCTAGAAACCAACAATCATGTGCAATCAAAACTTACAGATTGCTCAGGAAGCAAATGCAAAGTTTAACAGGGTTGATAACTCGAAAGGGTAACAATGTCACTAGCTTCCTTGTCACTGTGAGCATGAATTATTGGTACTAATTGTTACACTTTATGCAGCGTTGTACACCTTTCGCGGAAATCATACCGCTCAGCGGTTACATAGAAGCCATGACAGATGTTGGGAGTGAGATGAAAGGCTCGCCGATACTCCCTACTACAAGTCGGTGTAACACATCGCGAAATGATTTTGAAACCATTGCGCAATGTTGCTTCATGCATGTCCTCAATACAATCACCGCAATGGTAACTGTATGATGACTGACTCACCCCTGTTTGAAACAGTCACACTACAAATTAGTACCAATAAAGGGCTCATTCATCTGAAACACATAGCTCAATATTTTGATAAGGACGTTGTGATGTTGACTCATGCTGATCTATATATGCTTATCACGATGTTGTTGTATGCGGTAAATATTGATACATCTTAACTGTTAAACATCAGGACAGCACTGTTTTTTTCTTTGCGAAAATATGCCACGATTATCATGTTTGTGCACCAACCATCTCTGCAGATATCTCTGAGTAAAGATGCAATGTGTAGGCACAGAAATTTAGAATGCAGCAATATATTCTGCTGGACTGATTACGGGACAAAACAACTGTGGGAATATTTCAATATATTGATAGAAGTTATGGCCCTTAAGTAGGAAACAGGAAGATAAGTTTAATTGATCAGATTGCAATCTTTGAATTAGGATTGATGGAGTATTAAACTGGCTGGTGACTGGGGTTGTCAAATCCTGACTTAATTTAGCACAAAGAAGTGAAAAGAGTGGGAGTTACCCATAGTAGGGACATGAAATATGGCCAATTGTGTTTATTTCACACTGTGTTTTAATGTGGTAAATGAACAATTTTGATATTGAATCATGTTTCTCTTTGGTTTGTGGTTAGATGCTCTAATAGAATAATGGCAGTTTGTTATTTCCACAGTGGCTCTAAAGTACAGGTAGGCTGAGTTTGGACATAGTGGGTGGCTAAAGTTGTGAAAGACTAAAAATCTGTGTTTTGACATAAAACAAATTGACTCATTTTAACGAGCTGTGTGAAATAGTGTAAAAAGCCCGATAGGAGATAAACATATGAAGTTAATCATGAATAAAGTCACATATCAAAGTTGCGGCTCAAACTCTGGATACGGGTATTTGTCTCTTTAGTTTCAGTTCTGTCGCGTGTTTGTGTAAAATGTGAGTCACTTATAGGTGAATGGGTGTCTTCCTGTTGTAGTTCCCCATGTTCCAGGTGAGACTCAGTTGGCGCAAGAATTTGAAAAATACATCAATACAGTGTTCGATATGTGCCATGTCCCTTCACTGCTTTGTGGTGACTGAGCAGAAAGAAAAAAACTGCAAAACTGGTTCATCCAAATGCATTACAACTTTACTTTGGAATCTCGGGGCTGAATAACACTGAACAACTGTATAAATGCACCTTAATGAGCAACTTTCGGTAAATTTCATTAAATTTGATTTTTGTACAATGTTGTATACACACGATGGACCATTATGCTAACCGTATAAAATAAATGTATCTCTTCTGGTTGGGAGTACTGATAGTAATCAGCATAATGATGTGTTCCTTGAAGCTTGAGGTGATCATAATTTCTAGCAAAGGTAAATAAATGCGAACAGATGGTTTCATTTGCCTTCAGGGGCAGGAGTTAATATAACAAAGTAAGAAATCACAAAGAAAACAAAAGTTGTCCTCAGATGAAAACGTAGAGAATATGACTCACCTCAGAAAGAAAGCAAAACACGGCGGACAGACAGAGGAAGATGGAGGATTTACACGCTGCTGGAAAGCTGACAAAGGAAACTACTTTCGGCCTGCGTGCAGAGTGGAAACTCGCTGCGCATCAGCGGTGACTCAGTAGCTCAGTCTCCACTCCATGGGATGAAAGCATAGCAACACAAAGACAAAGAGGAAGGTGTGACCTTGCATTACCTCATCTCTCTGTTTGATACTGTCAACTTGGTGTTAAACCATCAACAACACTGCATACCTAACCAATACCGTAGCTCTATTAAACTGGAGCTCAGCATGGGAATAACACCTTAACCTTCTGCTGTAATAAACAACTGCCTCGGGGCTGCTTCTAAATGTTTTGCATTCTCGACACAAAGATTTAGACCCAGCTTAACAGTTGATCAATGATTTGTCACTGCAGTTTCATTTACATAGAGAACTAATCCGTTTGCAATGCCCAATTGGTTAACTTACTTTTCGCGCCACTATCTCAGCAACCACGAGAATCGTTGTTCACAAGTTTACATTACCAAGGTTTCAACACCCAGTGGTTATGCAAAATTGGTCCATTGGTATGAAAAACTAAATAAAGAATTAAGTTCTTTAATATTCTCATTAATTTGTTGACAATGTTGACAATCTAAATAATGGTTAGAAATTAATACATCCTACCGGGAAAATCTTTGATTCCATATTAAATTTTAGCTGTGCAACAGTGGCTGAACTCAACATAAAACAAAGCACATGGCGAAAGCCACACTGAGCATCATTCTCAGGGCGGGCAGTCTTTAAACTATGGAGTCATTTCCATCAGCACAATCTCTAAATAAATCACTTTTGAAAAGGAGAATGCCTGTGAAACAGACTTCACAATCCACAACCCGTTGGCGGTTAGAGCACACACATCCCAACTTGCGCGGTGCCTCACACTAATAAACATTTTCATACAGTTCTTTTTCTTGTTGTTTTCCTAAAACCAGAACTTCTTTGTGGTTGACTTGTTGCAGGTGATTATGCCAGCTGTTTTACAGAAATTATCAGTGTGTTTTATGAGGATGCAAGTGCAGTTTGATTGTTGCCAAATTATGTATGCTGACTATGATTGATGGTGGTACTATAACCTTTGAGGTGTATCAGGTTTGTTTAAGTTCATAGTGTGTTTTAAACAATCAACAATATATTTCATGGTGATATTTTAATCATCAATATTAGTATTATTATATAATTTTGTGCTTTAAATGGTGAATAATCAAATAAATCAGGGTTGACAGGTCAGGTACCAGCAGTCCTCCTAGCTACAGATGTGTGTTCAGATGTTTAAGAGTTTGTTAACGTTGTTATTAAATCATTTAATTCTATGGGTGCATTGTGACTTCTATCATTTTAAGTGCCTGGAGTCCTGGTAATCTTTCTGAAGTTGAGATAGGAATTTGAAAGGAAAACAACTATAAAAGCGGCTCTGGTGCTTGGTGGAGACAGTGTTATACGAGAATATTCAAATTATCCCAGCCTTAGTTAATATTGCTCAAAACAGAGAAACTCTGGCCTGGTGTTACTATGATCATTCTTGACAGCAGCCTCCTCAGGTCTTGAAAATCTGTAAAGCATCTTCTAAGCTGAACCTTCTCCATGACCTCTTTGTTGAGACTTGGCACATGTTTCGGATGTTTTAAGCCAGCCAGTAATCTGTTGAGTATGTGGAGAGGCAGCTGGATCCTGTATTTATCACTCACTATACAGATCTCTTACACCCTGGCCGCATTTTTAAATGTATATGGCTATTGCTTCTTCTCTGTCCCTACCCTGTTATGTCTAGTTAATCCATTCAACAGTTTGTTCCAGATTGCAGTGTCATCATGCTTCGTTGCAATTGTGTGTGCTGGGGCCTCAGGCTGTCTTGGGACCTCTTGGCTGCTTAGAGCTGGATTGAGATAGAAATGCACAGGCAGACAGAGCTAATCCTCAGCCAGTAAACTGGCATCCTTAACTGCAGGTAATCTAAAAAGCTCCTGGTTGAACTTGCAATCATTATGATTATTCAAACCACTAACCACTTCAAACCTTTTTCTGTGATGATTTGTGTTTACATTTAATGCCCTTTTATTTTAGTTTATTTTGTGTATCCTTCATTAACTGATTTTTTAACAGCTTTTATAACATAATACTCATTAATAACAGTAAGGTAAAGATAGAAAAGTTCTATATCAATGTCTTATGTGACATGTTTTGGTTTCATAAAGGTTGTTATGGTAGCTCACAGGTTGGGGAGGAGCCTGTCCGTGTTAGTTACATGTTCTCCGCATCTCTGTTTTCCTCTCCCCAGGTCAAAAGCAGGTAAAATGAAACTCGAGTTGGGCCAGATATGTGGTGAATGTTGGATGGATGTGTTTCTAGAGTGACCCTATTGCATTATTAATGCGTCTACTGATGTTGAAAATAGTTTCCAGTGAACAGTGACGAAGTCTTATTCATGTTATCCACTTTGTTAATGATGCAAGTTGAAATGGTACTTTAAAATGCAAGAACACACACAAAATTCCAGTTTGAATAATCATTCGACAACTAAAGTTTTCAATTTTAATTAAAGGTTAATTTAAAATTAATGATAATAATGTATTATTTTATTTTATAGTTCATATTAAATATAACACTGAATCAAACATACACATTTTTTAAAATCTTTTTGAATTCATATATTGCAAAAGTGAATGAACAAGTAATGCCTCTCCTTAATAGTTTGTAGTTCTACAAATCAAATGTCTCCAGAACCATCAAAGTTTAAGTTTTGACTCCTAAGGGCCCCATCAGGAAACTGTGATTCTTATCACTTTTTACTGCAGCATGAGTAAATATCCATGGGATTACAGAATGGTCATAAACCTTTTGCACCTTTGTCAAAGACATCGGATACTAAACTAGTGAGAGACTAAGGTAGATGAGAAAAAAAAAATGTCAATATAAACTTTGGTTATTTCAAGTTGTTGCTTTAAAGCAATAGATAAAACAAAAACAAATAAAAGGAAAGGTAGAAATACTTCAGTCTTATTTGTGACGCAGTGAGCTAAGGAGCAGAGGTTGGGTTGTGAAATAATTTTACCTCTTGGCAGGGCCTTTGTAAATGTTTATGCTGTCTGCGGTGTTTGCTTGTAATGTTGTTGATTAAGAAAAGTCAAGTGTGTATTCTACTGTAGAATCACAGTAATGTTGTGGACAAACAGCCTAAGTTTCCTCTGTAGACTTTGCTGTGTCTGTTCTCACCTCTGATCCTCTGCATCAATTGTCTCTGACTGAATCTGTGATCTTACCGCGTTGAGGTCAGAGCCACAGGTGTGAAACTGTTGCTTTGCAGGACCTACCCTGTAATTATCAGTGTGATGCGTATCCTTGTAGCTACTCATCTGCCTGTCCCAGCCACTGTAGTGTTCAACCCTGGAATTGAAAAGCAAGCATAACATCAGGCTTTTTCAAGTCACATTTGTAAAGGGTAGCCTGGTGAGCAAGTTGGAGGGTCTAGGGGCCTGGATCCCATTTGTTTCAACTGAGATAATCAAATGTTGTATAGAAATGGCAAAGTTATTTTCAGGCAACTGTTGACAGCACACTTTTCCTACGCTTCCACCCCAAACATCTCTCACCGGCACATTGTTGCCCAGCTAACCCCCTAATACATATAATTAAATATCAATTTTTGTTCGCCAGTAGCTGACAGAAGAACTGGGTAGTGATGCCCACCGTGCTGTACAGACAAAGAAGAAGCTGAAGAGGTACTTTTACAACATCTGGAGTAAACTCCAAGGTTAATGAGATTTCTACTATGTCAGTATAGCAAGACTTTTCCATAACTTGATGGATTAATTGATGCTGTAGCTGTCAGTTTGTGATATAGTCTTTCAGAGGTGGGACACGGTGTCTAACTCATTCCTAACTCCTGATCAAATTTCATAGCTTCTTCGCGCCAGTGACTGGCAGATCATCCCTACAGCAATGGGTCTATCACCTTTTAGAAAAGAGTTCTGTTGGAAAATTGAGATAAAATTAAACACCCTCTTTTCTGCATTGAATCAACAATGAGCAGTTGGATTAGAACTTCTGGGTTGAGGCGGCAAACCCTGTATCAAACTTTACCGACTCACGGTATATTTAAAAACAGCCAAAATCTAAGGACTTAAGTACTCACTAGCATAGGCATGTTTGAATCTAAAGATCTAAAATCAAATTATCTTTATCTATTATCAAGACTCATTCACCCCATTTCAGAAAATACCTTATTTTTTGTGGTACCTTTAATGACGCTGACACAAACAATTAAGTTGATTTACTAAGACAGCTTGCTTTCAACTACTACTCAGAGCGAGCTACCGTAATATACCAGGGGACTATTATTCAAATCAGTTCTGTCATTATCCACACAAACCTTCCCAATGCACTGCATATATATATCTTGCTGGGTAGCATACTGTTGACTGCCATTTTATTTTTGGTATCACTACTGCCTCATAGGTTTCAGCTAGAAGATGAGTCAACTATCAGATGCTCTTCATTCATGAAATTAAGGCAGCTGCTTTTACAAAGTCAGAAAAATGCCATGTTTGGTGTCAAGTTATCTAAATTAACAGCTTTGTAGTTGGTGCTGTTGCCATTTGTATTTTATTAGTTTAATACGGACCATGACTGATTGTTTTCAATTCAAACATTTTTCAAACAGGCCTTTTAACTCAATATTTCACATTCCCCGGTGTCATCCTAGAACTTGCTTTAAGAAACCACAGAGTCTCCTCTTTCACCAGGATTGACTGGTCTGGTTGCTCATTTCTGACCATATTTGAGAATCATACAGGTGATGTTGTATCTCGGAACAGCTGTGAAGTTAGGGTATCTGAGACTTCAAGATGCTATTCAAGCATTATATATGCTCTGGAACAGAAAATCACCAAACTGGAGCTTTTAATTAGGGCAGTTCTCTACAGCAAGCAGAATACAGTAGATATTTTGTTTATTCAACAGCAAAATACTTGTTAGAAGGCAGGGACATACAATTTTATTTGTTAGTAGATTTCATTGGTTTTATTTTATATATTTTTACTTTCATGGATTAGGGGGAAAAAAATCATTTGTAACGAGAGAATTGGAAATCTGCATCAAACAAAACTCCTGATTGGATGTTAACTTCAGAGCATTGACAACGAGCTCAAGGGATTTAAGGCTGGCCAGAGGACATTGTGCCTAACTTCCAGTATTTTTCAGCGTTATGGACTGTTCAGCAAATTGCTAAAAGTAGAGTTACTCTTATCCATAAGTAGAGGCTAGTCCGTTCTTACAAAACATATAAACAAACGCTAGCATGTCCTTGCCTAGCTGGCTGCAAAATATGCGGGCCTTATACAATGTTACAGGGGCACCCACGCATTTTTGGCTGGTCGGGTTTAATGGAACTACTCTCGCTTTTCAAGCACACTGGCTCTTATCGAATGCAGTGGGATTATAATGGCAGCTTGGTAAGTGTTGGGTTGCCACAGAAAGTCGAGAAATCAGTGTGAGAACTCTGGGGAGCTCGGCAGCGTGACTCCAGTTACACAGGTTTCCTGCAGTAACAACAATAGCCACAAGATGGAAATAAAAATGCTTCTTACAAGCAGGCAGAGGATGGACTAGATCTGTTTTTCATTGTCTGGGTTGTCTAGCGTATGTGTGTAAGGAAGGGTATAACTCAGATCACCTTGCTGAAATCCTGGCGGTCCCTATGTGGGAAAAACAGAAGACTTCTGGTGCAAAAATTCAGGCCCTTGGCTGTAACATGTATATTCAATTTCAATTACATTTTATTTACATAGCGTATATCACAACAAAGTTATCTCAAGGCACTTTCACTTTCTAAGGCAACTCTAGACCATACTCTTCAAAGTAGGTATTTACTGAGAGAATAGCAAATCCTTACATGTAGTTTAATGGCCATTTTTTTATTCTCTTTTGTGACAATTGACTACGAGTAAATGGTGGGCTTGTGGTACTAGTTTCAAAACAGGGCTCCTTCTAGACCCTCAAGAAAACTTCGACCCTTGAAGGTTAATTACCCAGGGATTATATATTGTACATGCTGGAGATTATATCAATGGGTTTCTTTGGGGAGACACTTTGGGACTGATTAACAGTTGCATTTCAGTTTGCCAGCTAAGTTAAAGGTGGCTGGGTGTGTTGGCCCCAGATCTGCAGAATGATCAGGTCCAAGGCTAACAGCATGAACTTGTCTAATACAAACCAACATTGATCACAATATAAATTTAATATATTTATTATCAATTTACCATCACCGTGATGCAGATCTTCTCAATTGTTGCGCGCTAGGATGGAAAGAGATAAGGAGTTACCCTTCCTAGGTAGAGATGTGAAGTGAAACATTTTTACTTTCTGTAATGAATGAATGTTTTAACTTTTTGGTTTTGGTGAAAGTGCTCAATATTTTGATACAACTTGCTGGAATCTGGGAGGCGCTGACACAGACCAACGCAAACGTTATATAAAATGCACGCCACAGATCATTCTTTTCCATTTTAAGTTTGGTTTTTTTATTTTCTGTGATTTCTCCTTTTTTGTTTTTAAATTATTGTTTCAAAGCAACTGATAAGTTAGGTACATCCTGTAGACCCTGCTGCCGAAATAGCTTATCATTAGTTTAACGAATTTTCTAATAAAGTGTAGAAGGGTGTCTCCTCTGTGGTTAGAATTACCCACATTTTGCCTGAAATAGTAATCCATGACCCATAATGATGTGACATGAGCTTGAGTAGCTCTTACTCTTCTGTAAGGTAAGCTAGACTAGGAACAGGTGAGTTTCCTTTGAAATGCAAAGAAAACAGAAGTTGTGTCCTCAGATAAGAAAAGTGAAGAATATATTACGACTCACTCAGAGAGGCGACACACAGACACCAGAACAGACAAAGGAAGGATGAATAAGTTTACACAGCACAATGAGCTGCAGAAACCTCCTCTGACCCTTTTGTACCCAGGTGGAGACTCAGCTGTTCCTGCTCAACCAGTGACTCAGTGCTCAGGTCTACCTCCATGGGATGAAAGCATAAACAACTGCCAGACAAGGGAGGTGTTTGGATTGCACCTCACCCTATTGATAAGAACTTGCGCCGCCAGTGATGGTAAACCATGCTCACTCCACAAACCCTAACCAATCTTACCCTGCCGAGCATCAAAAATAACTTCAACTGTGAACTCAACATGAATAACACTTTATATGGCCAATATTATTGCCTAGACCATAACCTAAATATGTTATGGTCTAAACACAATTTAAAGACTTAAAACTTAAAGTCTGAAACAGTTGATTAAACAGTTTGCCTGCTGATTTCAATTACATAGAACTTTAATCAAACATAAATATAACTAAATATCATAAATATCATAACCTCTTAACCTTCAAAAAGATGTTAAGCTGACGCAAGAGACGAGGTTTAAAATAAACAACAGTAGTACAGAGATGTAGGCCTGGCTGGGGCTCCCCCATTGGATGAAGATTACAAGGGCAGGCGGTCTTCAGCTAACGGTCAATTGCCCATCAACACAACCTGGTAATCTCCTGTTTTAAAACCAATTTTTCTGAAAACATGAATTACAACCACAACCACAATTTTGTTGTTTGTCACACACATCCCTCTCACTGCTGTAATGTTTTCAACTGGGTGTTTTTATTTTCTTCTCAATTTTTTCTTATTGTTTCCCTACAAACCAGGAACTTCTTTGTGGTTTGACTTTGGGAAGGGGTGATTATACCCTTGTTCTGGAATGTATCCGTGTGTTTGAACACCATGTATTAGTGAGTGAGTTAGCTTTGATTGTCTGCAGTGCACCCGTCCGTCAGGTCAGTCAGTTGATAGTTTGGTTAATAAAATGTTGACTGTGTGCATTTTTATACAGCTTTTGTGTGATGGTTTTGATATCCATGGTACCCTTGTTGGAATGCTTGCTGAAACTGTGTGCTTTTAGGAACTGGTCTACAGTGACTAACAAATAATCAGCCAATTAATAGAGTTGGTATGAACAGCCCTGCTCCTGAGCCTGAAGTAACAGGATGTTTAAGTTGTTCAAAATAGAACTCACCAGCATTGCTGTTGTCCATTCGTGAAGGCAGCCTCAGATCACATGAAATCCTGCAATAAGTTAGATTTGTGAAATGCACTAATGCATGTTATCTGTTTTAACCATGAAACTTTTCTATAAATGATTCTTGCTTTAAGTTTGAATATATGTTAATTAAATGTATGTTTGATAGTAATCTTTATTGTTCATGTGGTTTATGTACTAATGCTGTAATACTGTGTGTTGTGGAACCATCCTGAGTTTATCTCATTTGATAAGTGTTTTGGGTTTCAGAGGTTGAGTGGTAGCTCTAGGTTGGGTGGCCTCACAGGAGTTTATGTGTTGTCTCTGTGTCTGTGTGAGATTCCTCTGTTTCTCTCACGTTCAAAAGACGGTAAAATAAAACTCGGTTAAATACGATGAATGGTTGATACATATCTGTGGTCAGTATTGTTGAGCATCAACCTTTGCTGTGCATTGATCCACCGGACGTTATGCTCCCCAGATACTAACGTTTGGTGGTTCCATGGTAGAATGGAGGCGGGCCTTCAGCTATCAGAGCTCACTCTACTGTAGGACCTTCTCCCAGTCGGTCCGGGAGGCAGGCACCTCTGCAACCCCAACAGTGAGCAAAACTTTCCTTTTTGATAAAGCTTGCGTTAGGGTTGGCTCAGGCGAACCATCCCTTAGACTTGTCTTTCTGGCAGGCCCTAGACTGCCAGGATTTCCCAGATGCACTGAGCTACTCTCTCTCTCTCTCTCTCTCTCTCCTCTCCATCAATGGATTTATATCTTATATTACATGTTAATAACTCAATATCTTCTAGTCTGGTCCTAGACCTGCTCCAAGTGCCTTTGAGATGACTTTTCTTGGCGACCGGCGCAATATAAGACTAAAATTGAACGAATTAGTTGACACATACATTCAAATTAAACATACATCAAAACCACTTTCTTTTAATAAAGTCAATTTGCCATGGAAATGTGCACACATTCCTGTTTTGCAAATGGACTGAACATGCTTCTACTACTTTACAAGATGCTTCCCTATGAGAACATTTAATACATTATTAAAATACATACATGTACTTCCACATTTTGCAATTATGTTGAACTAGATTGCATTACAGTGAGGGCATTTTTTATGTTTGCTTTTCTGAAACTATTCTCAAGTGATAAATGCATGGTTAATGTATACCTCTATAACGAAAGATTAACTAAATAAACATTATTTATAAAAAGTGATCCTTAAAAGCTGAGCTGTGGCATTAAATTTATAGAAGTACTGAAATGTGGTGTGCTGAATTGGCATATTTTGTGGTGTTAGATGAACAAAATAAACAAATTAAATTACTTCTTATAGCATATGTTATGTACACATGCGTATGCACATGTTGCCTCGATATGAGCCTTCACAGATTTGAAATATATTAAATTCTATGAACTTTTTGTAGAAACGGTTTGGTTATTTCTAACCAGAATATTTCTGTCACATAAAACATTTCCATAAATGCATCCACGGCTAGCAAATTAGCTAAGTAAAGCCTTAACTACTCGTGGGCACACGTATATGTTAATAGAAAAATCTTGTGTAAGTTCTCATTTGAGGATGTTGAAGAAATGGAGACAGTGGGTAACAGCATGACACTGTAACTGGTCTAGCTATAATTTAAAAACATTAGAGCATATAAAAGGCTGATCAGAACACAATGTGTTTAACCATCATGTTGATCGTAAAGAACCCCAGTTTAGTATTTGTATTTTTGTCTAAGGAAAGCTAAGAAGTTCATATACTGTCAATTTAGAATATAATCTATTTTCATTTTTTGCTTTAGGTTGAAGAGAATGTAAGGAAGATGAAACCACTGTCCAGGAAGCAGATAGCAAGCCTACTACAGCTACCTGTGTGTAAATGTGGGTCACAAAGAGAGCCAAGGTAAATAGATGTTTTGATATTCAACAGGGGCTACAAAAGATAATGCCACTGTATTAGATCTTGGATTGGCTATTATTTAAGATAACATGCGTCAAATTATTTACTGAGATCTCAGAATATAGTGACATTTCTAAAATGGGTAAAATGGGTAAAAAGCACTAGTAGTTCCAATGTTTCAAACAAACATTTATATTAGCCTAACTTATTTGGAAGCAAAATCTCAAGATTATTACCCAAACTGTTCATTTTAAACATCCATCTCAGTTTACCATGGATAGTTTCTTGCCCAGTCACATGAATCATCATGGTAAATGGTAAATGGACTGTACTTATATAACTTTTCTAGTCTTTTCGACCACTCAAAGCGCTTCACACTACAGATCACATTCACCCCATTCACACACACATTCATACAGCACTTGTTCTATATCATTAGTGCTTTCTAGCACATACACACCGATGACACATTGGAGGCAATTTGGGGTTTGGGGTATCTTGCCCAAGGATACTTCGGCATGCGGACTGGAGGAGCCCGGAATTGAACCACCAACCTTCTGATTGGTCGGTGACTGCTCTACCTCCTGAGCCACAGCCGCCCCTAATAAGTATGGTCATGTTGGTGTGTGCAGTGTTGTTATGTCATGTTACCAATCTTACCCTCTAGTTGAAACTGTGCCACAACTTCCTGTCTTCCTCCTTGGTTCTGAGTGATACACTTCAGCTCTGTCTTCACATTTTCCTCTGTCATCTCTACAACAACTAGCCTCAGTTCAATCTGGCAGCCTCCAGACACCTTGGATACCCTAGGAACACACAAAAAGCAACTTACCTGTGTCCAGTTTACCATAACTCCCCTATTAGCAGTCCTACTCACTTCTGGAAAATCTTTGCACATCTGTCAAAAATAAATGAACAATTACCTCCTTCCTCCCTGCAGAGCCCACCCATTGAGGTATGATGACTCCACTGACTGGCCATTGACCAGCCACCTGACCACAGTAGAATCTGCCATTTTACATTCAGTGAGCACCTTGCAAAACAGATCCAGTCCCGAACCTAAACAAAGTCAAAGAGGTAAATTGACACTCAACCTTTAAACATTCTGTTTCTTCATTAAAGCAACAAAATGTTACTTTTGCTGTGCAACAGCAGCCCCTGTAGCCAGGAGTGGTAATTATCTCTGTTGGACTCCACGGCTTAATGTATTAGCATAACAATATGTTGCCATAACCATAATAATTTCCCTGCAGACAGCTGCTACCTGGTGTCTCTGGAGGTGCAGATATTCAGAGTTGGAGTCCAAGCCATTAAGCAGTTTCAATTCACAGAAAACAAAGCCTATCCATCACTTGACTGGAGTATTGACTGTGTAGTCCCACTCACGGAACTGAAACATGGCTGAACAGTGTATATTCCTCATGATCCCTGGTTTCTGTAACCGGAAACACTGTCGCTGTTACAAACACAGCATGTTTAGAATTGTTTAGAATTTCTTGATATTTTCAAGGTTTCCTTGCTGGATAATGGAGATGATCGCTGGTTTTTAATGACTTCCAAGTCTTTTAACTGATCTACAGTTTGGTAATATTCCTACTTGCTGGGCCTGATTCAGACAAATTAAGTTGCTGACTATCACTCATTTACACATGTCTCGCAGGAGATTGTATGCTCTCACTAAAATTATATGGTGTAAGAACAGATGTTTTGGATATGGACTGGGAATGACACCCTCTCCCTGTTAAGTCAGTGTACAATCAAAATGACTGTAACTTGTTTTAAGGTAAACTAGTTACATAATGTTTCTGTAGTGCATTTTGCACATGAGCAAATTTGATATATTAGGACTCAAAAATCCATTTTATCACTCACCGTGTGGACTTTCGAAAATGGTTCCATTCAGTGGCAAAACAATCACAGGTGGTGGAATTATTGGCGCTAAGACATAAAGACAAACAACATTTAATCAGTACAAACATTACAATACAAACATTAGGAATAAAAACTAAAGCATATAAACAATATGGTGGCAACAGCATTACATTTGTGTGCCCACAGGGAAAGGTAAAGAATGAACACACACACACACACCAAAAAAAAAGAAAAAAAAGAAAAGAAACAATAAATAATTCTAAGAAGCTCACTGTGAGCAGTGCTGTCGCTACTGCTGTTGTCTAGCTCTGGGTCAGAGGTCATAGAGAGATCAGGGACAGTGGTAGTGATTGCTGGATCTGTACCTAGTGGACACAAATTAATACGTAAGGACACAGATGTGAATAATTACACCCAGTCGGCCAGTAGAGGGCAGAGCATGCTAATAAGTTATGGTGTTGTGAGGAAGTAAAATTACATTTCCTATTAATACATATGATTATAACCCATGACCCCATAATTACAGCAATTTTGGTGACATATCACTCATTTTATTTTATTTCTAAACGTTTGTCATTCTGACTCAATTTGTGGATAATAAAACTCGATCTGAATGATCTTTTTATCAAATCAAATAAATATCTGCAATTACCTTTTGTATTCTTATTATTAAATGGAGCAAAAACAAAAGTGTTATTATAGACTTTACAGCCTATTCTGCAGCAGTGTGTTTCATCAAGCACTGCATGCATGATATATGCTTGGTTGTATTTTTTAAACCTGGCATTAATAATAAATATTATAAAAATAATGCCAATCCTCATTTATAGGAGTATTTATAATTAGGTTTCTAAATTAAATCTGCAAGAGAAATGTTTTAAATAACATACTGATTTACCCAACTCTCCTCAGCAGTGCTATTCATACAAGACATTATGTGTGTTATGACATCACACATCACCTACCTTGCACATGGAGCCGGAGGATTCTGCTGACTTTGTACTGCTGGTGATTGATGAGCACTGTGAGCTGGCAGATGTAGACACCTGCATGGGATCGCCTCACAGCAGGGATCATTAGTTTGCCACTGTCCTGGCCAAAGGGGGCCACGCTGTCTGTGGAGCTGGATTCCTGTCAGAAAGCCACATACTGCATCACTCATGGGTAAAGTAAAGCTCTCAAGCTGAAATGGTTGGGTGTCGGATCTAGCTGAATAATGGTGTCCGCTGACATGCACCACAATATCTTACTGTTGTTAATAAATTTTTAGCTCAAACAGCTTAAATTATTTTCACCTAAAGCGTCTTGCTGAGCTAATAAGTTATAGCACAGTTTCTCTTTTATAGCTGTTAAAAATATTGACCACACTGGAAACCTCTGGAAAAAATCTTTGATTGTGCGATACATGAATACATTGACTTGCATTGGCAATTGACTGAAGTTTAGGACTCAGCAAAAGACATAAATTACTTTTCACAAATTTTAAAATGTGAAACAGAGTAAAGGGCAGAAAATTAGTTTTAAAAGATCAAAGCCTCTGCAAACTGACCCAACTAGTCATTGAACTATTGTTGCTGATCAACATCCAGTATAAAAAGTATTTTTCTTCTCTCACCTTGTGCCACTCTATCAGTCTGTCTGTCTTGTTGAAGTTATCTAGAGATGGACATTTGAAATTCAGCGTCTCTCCCACTACAAGTGGGATGTTATAAGACAGTTTCTCCATGTCCAAAGATGTGGGCTTGTACACATATAGAGTGATGCTCCCAGTTACACAGTGGGTTCCATTTCTGGAGAGAAAAGTGAGGAAATTTTAAATTGCAGGTAGCAAGAAAGTATAGCAAGTAAAGTAATAATAATTTTTCACCTACAAAGTTTGAATCTGCATGCCTCACTGAAATCTCTCTGAGCAAAAATATAAAATCTCTGCTAGTTTCAGAGATGTTGCCCACTCTGAACCTTAACTCTCTCTAGAGGAAGGTAAGACAAAGGGCAACCTTTTGAAAGTCTCAAAGTTCATTTCCTTCCTGGGAAAACCCACCAGCTTATTGATTGGTTGCAAGACTATAAACCATTTGCAAAAGACGTTCAATAGAGCATAAATGGTGTGAGAAGTGCTTTAAGTCTTGATGGCTACCTGTAAGTGCAGATATAGTCCCCTGAGTCTGAAGCCTGAGCTGGAAGGAACCACAGCTGTTTGTTTCGCTGCTGGACACGCCCATCACCCTCATAGGCCACATGCTCTGTCCCATTGTCCTTGGTGATGAGGTACCTTGCTGTTGGAGGGGCAAGGTTGCGAACTTTGAGCTCTCTCTCGAACAATGAGAAGGAGAGGATTACAGCTTCGCCCTCCACTCTGAATATCTGCACCTCTGGAGACACCAGGTAGCAGCTGTCTGCAGGGAAATTATTATGGTTATGGCAACATATTGTTATGCTAATACATTAAGCCAGTGTTGGTTAATTATTTGAATATTAGATATTGACCAGACAGTGTTGTCTAGTACTAAAAAAACAGCAATAGCCTGATGAGGTTAAACTCAGTGTTTTAAGTGGTGTTTAATACACCTGGGGGAAAGCACAATTTTGCTTCATAGTATTCTTCACCTCACCAAATTCATTGTTTTCTTGGACATGTTATAGTTTATGAATTTGCTTATACCATGGCCTGTTAACCTGATGAACCATGACAGAGTTCTTTGCCCTTTCACCCACAGAAATTGTTTAAATGAATACCAAGAAATTAAAGATTGTCCAGAGCTGAATTTTTATGGCCATGATTTTATAGTTTCATAGCAGTTATGTCTATTGTTTCCATGATAACCTTGCCTCCCTACAGCTTGCATCACTTCAGCACAGGCTACTCATGTCATCTGCATTCAGTATGGACCTATGTTTCAGCTGTCCTGTCATACAGTTTCAGCACACACTAAGCAAGTTTTTAATTGTGTATAATTAACAATATGTGCAGCTACATAAAATACAGCATGCTCACCTTTCATAGGCAGAGGAGGTAATGGAGGTCTTCCATAAACATATTCAGTGATGACTACTGCAAATATCAGTGCCAACCGGACCATGATTGCTGTCTGTAGGGACATACAAATCTGAAATAAAAGATCCACCAACAATACTTGAGTTTAATACTAGGAAGTAGAGATGGAAGCATGAGAGAAGATCAAACCAGAGGAATCACAGTAAGGATAACAAAATGATGCTGAGCTTTATTGATGTTTAGCTTTAATTTAAACTCTTTTATAGGTTGTAGATGAAACCTGTGACATCACAGGAGTGATCATCTGACACTCCCATTCATCCCGCCCCCACACTCAGCAGCTAGATGTAACCACAGGGATTTACCAACAATAACACATAAGATGAGTCATACTGAATGGCTAAAGGGCATTTATATCAGAGGTCAGCAAAATGTAATAACTAACAATAATAATAAACTTTTTTTTAAAAATATAAATTTATGTTTCTAACTTGTTCTTTCTAATCAAAAATCAGTTTTTCTACTGTAAACATCTTTAATGGTTTAAGAAAACATGAATAAATTAATAGATGAGAATAGTTAGTATTAAACATGTGTCTTTTAATTTTTGAAAGCAGGTGTCCCCAGTGATTTTTGATGATTGGCTAAATTTGTATTTACACACAGAAGAGGGCACTTAATGTCATAGAATATTTATCTGTTCATATATTCATTAGATATGTGCATTATCAAATCTAATGTAATTAACCTAGTTAGATCTATTGTACCATATGCAATTGACTTAATTTAACATATTTATATTGTATTAAGTCATACAAAGTTAATCTCTTCTCCACATTATTCTATTCTGTTCAGTTTTAGTTGGGCCTCTGTTAGACAGGAAGATAAACTCCTGGGTTCATTCAGAGAATTTTTGCCGCAGAGTTAAATAATAATTTCCATGGAAACTAGCTGATTTTCACTTCTGCTTCTGTTCCCTTGCCTGTGATTACAGGATCAGCTGACAGCAGGCGGCACTAGCTCTAGCTCTAACAGACACACACAAACACACACACACCCTTACACACCCCGTCACTGACATAATGCATTCCCTAGCCCCTTACCCTAAACTTAAGGGTAAGGGGTTAAAGACTTATAACTCAAACAGCTATTTTAATTGTCAGACATCACAGGTATAGTGAGCTCCCAGCCTTCAGACCCCACAAATATAGTAAAACAAGCCCATGTTGGTCTTTCTATAGGTGTGAGGACACTCACTGACATAATGCATTCCCTAGCCCCCAGTTCTAATGTTAACCATCACAAATAAATATATAAATGAATTTAAACCTGATTCTAACCTCAACCTTAAAACAAAGTCTTGACCATCAAACAGCCTCATTGTAAGGACCAAACTTTCTCCACACAACTATAGAAGGACAAGCGCACACACACACACACACACACACACACAAATCCTTTCCCCGAAAAAATAGTTTCAGTGTGTCATCAAGGGGCAATTCCATTCATAAAATCTGTGGGAGTGCCACTGGTGTATACACATGAATGACAATGCATTAAGCATGACATTATCTGGGATAACATATTGCAGATGGACAGTATCGATTAAAGCAAAACATATCCTGCTTGAACTTATCTTTAAAGTCCCAATGGCTGACAATCTGTAATATCTTATTGTTTGCCAATTATATAATTCACGTATTATACTGTAAGGAGGTTGACTCAGTTTCTGTCTAATAGGAGACAGATAATGAACTAGTTTCAGTGGTCCTCATTGCAGTACATATATGTATATATATATATACATATATATACACACACACACACACACACACACACACACACACACACATATATATATATATATATATATATAACAATACATGAATAAATACATGTATAAATTTAGAAATTAGACTAATTAAAACATTTTCTATAATTCACTTTCAAATTCACTGTCTATAAGCCAGAAAAAAATAAGCAGTGTAAAAAATATTCACAAGTCGCAATATTATGATATAAAACATAATGCAGTAAAAGTATAAATATAAATACAAATGTCAGTCTATGTATATACACTGTTACCCATAAAGTTGGAATACATTTTTTTTTACCTCTTCTCATGAAATGATTGTGACAATGTGATTTATTCTTGATAGACAAAGTGTATATCTTCTCAAAACAAAATTGGTAACTGGGACTCAGTATGCAATCATTGCACCTGGTCGAAGATAATTACTGATGTGTATAAATAGGAATAAAAAGAGCAATGTCTCTGTATTATTATATTTAGATACTGTAAATAAACATATATGATATACTGTATAATACATAAAAGCAATGGTCATTATCATAACATACACACATACATATGCAGATATGTATATAGATTTATGCATATGGAATATACACATGTATATAAACATACATAGATAAAATGAATAAAATCTATGCATATACACTTGTATATTATCACACCTACAACAATACAGTGTACTCACGGTGTATAGGAGAGCGTGGCTGTGTGACGGTGAGGACAGGCAGTAGTGATGAGAGTGTGGACTTAAGCAGCATGTGGTCAGGGGGAACCTGCACTCTCTTTTCAAGGTTCCCACCCCTCTGAGATGGAAATTTCTGAGGTTTCCCAATGTAACGCAGTGTACTGTACAGCTCATGTGTGCTGACTCCTCAACACACACACATACATTGTGGGAGAAAAGGTACAGTTTTTGCCACTCAAAGATATTTCCTGCATTTTGTTCATTTTGAAAAAAGCCATTGGTTTAGTTTTACAAGTGTTTACAAGTGTCGTTGCTGTTCTGACATCATCAGCCTCTTGCGTCAGTGGTGGACATCTCTATGTTTGTTTTAGCACAAAAACACACACTTAGACGCACACACCACACATGAGAGAGAGAGTGGTTGCTCACCCAATTTATAAAAAACATAGTCTCACTACTAGCATTATCTAGCCATGCAGATGCCCAGTTTTTGAGATATTAGTCTCTGGCATTTGTGGTGGTCTTGGGTATCCTTTTGAACTTTGGTCAGAGCCAGGTTAGCTATTTACCCCTGCTTCAAGTCTTTATGCTAACTGTTAAGATTGACTAATCACCTCCTGGCTCCAGTTTCATGCTTGACACACATGAAAGAGACAGAGTGATATTTGGGGCGGCTGTGGCTCAGGAGGTAGAGCGGGTCGCCCACTAATCGGAAGGTCAGCGGTTTGATTCACGGCTTCTCCAGTCTGTGCCGAAGTATCCTACTGAATGTTTCCCCTGATGTGTGAATGACTGTGCATGTGTCAGAGTGCTTTGGAGAATACAGCAAGCACTGTATGAATGTGTGTGTGAATGGGTCAATACAACTAGAAAAGTACTATATAAGTAGAAGTCCATTTACCATATTGATCTTCTAATCTAATTCTCAGAAAGAAAGCTAATTATTATTTGCACTTTTGTACAATTATACTACAGCTATATGTTGGGGTCAAACTGGAGGAGTAAGCTTACGGGATGTGGTGACAGTTTCTGTATTGTTTCTTCAGCATTTATCCATCATGATTAGTAATTACCAACCATACTATAATGAAATGTGTGACACTCCCTAATTGTCTTGTAAGGCTGTACGTGAGTGTGCACACACTCATCAGTACAGGTGCAAGTAGAAACCAGGGGAGGAGTGGTAGTGTGGGTAGTGTGGGTTTTTGGGATAGGTTTTTATGGTGTGACACAACAGATTTCTGCTACCAGAGCCAGCCATTTTGTTAAGAGAAGCTTTAAGCTTAGCCTGGGTTCAGGTTTGCTTGAAAACTTGACTGAAGCAGACTCTGCCTTAAGAAGGGGGGAAAAAAAACTGTCACTCAGCCAATCTTTCCTGTAAAAAAATTTTTTTAAAACAGCTGTGTAGTACTGGTGTGACTTACTGCTCTGTCATTGTCCTACACAGACACGAAGGTATCCATCATTTTGCATTCTTGTACATTACTCATTTTTGTTGACATATTGATCATGATTGGACATTTTCCAATATAGACAAAATCATGCAGATGACATGGACACTAAATGATGCAAGCTGTAGGGAGGCACGATTGTCATGGAAACAATTAACATAACTCAGTGAGGGGGTTGCTGGTTGAATTTCGAGGAAGTGCCGTATTCCATGTTTTATTGAGTCTGAGGTGAAGCAGAAAATGTATTTTGTTTAAATTTGTGCTAGGTCTGTTTGGATTAACAGTGAGTGATTCTAAGCAGAACCGGCACATGACAGAAATTCTGATGTCATCCCATTAGGGTGCGGCCACACTATAATCTGTGTCTGTCTGCCATGTGTTTTCACAAATTGGTTCATGAAACCAGTTAAAGATGACTTATTCTTTGTAATATGGTGCATTATCATGTTAAATGTAGCCATTAGAAGATGACAAAGTGTGTCCTTGAAGGGGGATGCACATGGTCAGAAACAAAACGAAATGACTGATTGGTATTAAGGGGCCCAAAGTGACTGAGCAGAAATCAAGACCAAGCTATATTTTTTCACTCTTCACTGTCCAGTTTTGATGAGCCTGTGCCCACTGCAGCCTCTACTCTTGGCTGACAGAAATGGAACCCAAAGTTGTCCTCTGCTTTGTAATCCCTCCGCCTTAAAGTTCGACATGTTCTGCATTCTGAAATGCTTTTTTTCACACCACAGTTGTTAAGAGTGGTTACCTGAGTTAACATAGCCTTTCTATCAGCCTCAACCAGTCTGGCCATTCTCCTCTGACCTCTCACATCAACAAGGTGTTTCCATCCACAGAACTGCTGCTCACTAGATGTTTTTTGTTTTTGCTACCATTCTGAGTAAATTCTAGCCCAGCGATGCCACAGTCACCACTTTCTTGTTCTTGGTTTGATTTTTAGCATGCATGCACAGAATACTTAGATGACAATCTACTGCACATGTATGGAACACTTCCCCAAGCAGAGTATAAATGAAAACAACTATGCGTCCATGATGTCAGCAGCTGTCTTCATGCATATCTTCAAGGGAGTATAATTGAGGTCTTAGGTTTAAGGTTAGAAGGAGAGAGACGTATATTCAGGTACTGTGACATTACAAATATGCCATACTGTCTTTTTCATCCCACACATTCTTCTTCCCTGCCAAACCTGGTGTCTACATTACCCATAATGCAACTCACTGACAGTTTGTTTTGAGATTCAGGTGTGTTCTCTTAGTTGCGCTAATGTAGCCTCAAGCAACTAGTCTCAATTAGAGCTACAGAAGTCTGGAATGCTCACTAATTTTCTAACTCCACACCATCTGCAGAATTTGGAATGTGTTTATTATTGTATTTTTGGTATGGGAGGGTAATGATAAATACAGAATGAGTAATAAGTAAGCAAAAACAAGCCTTTCACATGCAGTGACAATGTTCTTCCAGTATCTTTAACACATGCAGGTTAAAAGGTGACAGACACAGAACATACCGTTCGTTAATATCTACTGACTGGTCATTGAGAAAGCAGGGGATGTTGCATATTTTGGGAATTCTCCAGATCGCCTCATTATCTGTGATATCCTGGTGCTCAATAACACTGGACAAATGACTAAACAGTTTGTAAAGCCTGCTTTATTTTTCATCTGCTAAGGAATTTACCTTCCAGCCATTCAACAACTGGGTATGTTACACTGTAAGACCAACTGGACCAATTTCTGTTTAAGAACTATTAATCAATTGGATAGCAGAATATCTCTGCAAATAGCAAAATAATAATAATAATAATAATAATCTGAAATTCTTCTTGCTGAGATCTATAAATAAAATATTCTGGTGAAACAATTGATTTAACATCTTAAAATTTGCATATTTTTTAAGATACAACACAGCAGGGCTTCATGGGAAGATCTGAAGACAGAAGCCTGGTCCCACAGGAAACTTTTTGCCATTATGAATGTGAAGTATGACACCACACAGCATGTGCACTGCATAGTTTTTACCAGTAAAGTAAGTGAAAAGCTGACCAAAAACCTTCCCCAAACTATGACTAAAGCAATGCAATCACAGCTTAACCAAATAATCTTACCCTAACTGGAAATTGAGATTAAAAAAAAAAAATATATATATATATATATTTTTGTTTTTTTCTGAGAACAGTATCAACTTCTGTAGGATATGCCAAAGACTGCAAATTTGAGATGGTGGCTGCAATAATATCAGTCAAATGATATAAACAAGAATTGTTGTGGATCTTTAAGGAAAGTCTCTTCTATTTTTTATTTTATAGTAGAAGAGCAAACATCCCTGTTATAAAATTAAAGAAGCAACTAATTTACCTTAAAGTAACAGCATCAAAAAAAAATTGATGGTACACTGATCTGTAATTGGGATCGTCATGCCTCTTTCATTCCTACTCCACATTCTGACCCCTATTCTTGCACTGTGCAGCTTCAGTTGAGCAGGTATGATCTCCCAAGAAAAGTGCATAACGGTAATGTAGTGGAGAGTGACACACAGGCACTCCAATAATAAGCACTCAGAGAGAGCCAGTAAAGACACAGGCACAGGCAACATAAACCTTGGGGATTCTGAATATCAATAGTTAGTATTTACTATTAAATTAAATGAATAAAAATCTAACTTAATGTTAACTAATAAAATATACCCATCTCTGTCTCTTCTCTTCTTCTCTTCTTTTCTCTTCTTTCTCTCTCTCCCTCTCACATCAGCCAGGTGTAACCACTATATCTACTTCCTGTAACCATTATTTCAAATTTAAAGCCCTCTGCAGAGTCATGTGACTGCAACTTCATGATGCTGCAATGGTGGCAATAATTTTGTAGTGACTGCTGCCACAAAATGTATACAGCGAAAACACTACTGACAAAAAGTTTGTGTCTTTGTCATAACTCAGTGATGAAATCCTACCACACGAAGATAGGGTCTTCCCACCAGATGCATCAAATCATCGGCTTTTAGGGGGCAGATGTATTTGTTCAGTGAATGGACAGTCGGAGGTTCAGTTAAATTAATAGGATTTGTTTTCTGTAGGAATATGCTGTTTCCACTACCCATAACCACTCAGACTTGGGAGTCCAAGAGAATTTAATGCACCAGCATCCTGTAACATCCTGTGGCTACAGAGGGCATTGTTGGTTAGCAAACTTTACTTAGTGTTGCTTTAAATTACTTTTATATGCCTATAAATCCTGCCTATAAAGTCTTAACATCTCATTTCAATTTTAATTAAAGGAGTTAAAGTCATTTTAGGCTTTGGTGACAAAATACAACAGTAATGAACACTTTAACACTGCTGCACCACAGCTGCTAGCGATTGAGAGACCAAAGTGTTGTGTGCACCAAACTACATGAACTGTGTAAATTGAATCTAAAAACCCCATCATCCAGGCAACTAACTTCTCGTGCCAATAAATGACCCCTTAAGATTGTCAGAAAATCACATTTGTCATTACTTCTCTTTTCAGCAGCACTCAGACACCTACTCACACTGAGATCAGACATAGAAACACCACAGGATGGCCTCAACAAGAAGTCAAAAATTACAACACAGAGATAATATTGAGTGAATGAAAAAAAGAAGAGAAGGGGTAAAACATGGGGTAGAATGTGGATGAATATAACAGAAAAGAGCAAGGGATGGAGGGAGAGGAAAAACAGACAAGAGAGAGGAGAGGTGGTGAATTGATATGAGTGATGGAGGTGAAGAGAGAAGCGTGCGAGTGGTGATAGCCCATCCCATAATCCCACTGCACTTCAGCTGAACCTTCTCAGAGGGAAAAAAACTCAGTCATGGATTTCCTCTCCTTATCTGAGTTCTCTCACTCTGTCTCTCTGTCTAAGGTTTCACTTGCTTGGACCCTGCCCTTCCTTTTTCTCACAACACATACAAGCCAGGTGAAAGAAAAAATATTCATATTCTATGGTGACAGGGGACAGGTCTGCTTGATAATGCACAAACAAGCTGATTGGTTAATTCAGCTCTTGTCAGGAGGCTGGTTTGAAAAACTATTAAACTTAACGTTGTGAGTGAGTATTTAGAAAGCAACTAAAGATTATTTTAGCTATCCATTAATTTGCTGATTATTTCCTAGAATAATCTATTACCATTCTATAAAACATCAAGAAATAGTGAACAATGCCTATCACAATTACCTACAGTCACTTAAAACCTGCAAACAAACAGTCCAAAACATGAAAATATTTGGCTATGTTGCTTGAAAAATGATGTTAAGGATTATAGTATAGTATAGTATAGTATAGTATAGTTAGCTGCAAATGCTTCACACTATGAAATTTGAAAGTACTGAAACTAGAAAGATTTAACATTTTATCTGTTTTTGATTGAGATTTTCTCTGTGCAACCCATTTGTAACATTCTGAATCTCCAGTACTACTAAAGAATGTGAAACCTAAATGCAACACAACAGTAATCTCATTGAACTGAATTTGTATTACAACATGGACTGATGTGAAAAGAATCATGACAATTTTTTTTTTAATACAGCACAGTCCCACAGTCCCACCCCTGCATTTCACTCATTGTCCACTTGCTCTTTTCTCCTGTTTCTCTTTCTCTCTCTTCTCTCCTGCTCCGTATATGGAACAGAAGTGGAATATGGGTCACAACGTGTATGCCGAGATGTGCGCAAGGAACCAAGCGCGGACATGCACACACACAAAACCACACACACACACACACACACAGGAGAGAGAGAGAGAGAGAGAGAGAGAGAGAGAGAGAAGGAGATGTATAGCACAATAACTGTTTGCATCGCAACAGTGTAGCAAACTCTGGGTTCCTTCTTGGGTTTCTCTCTCTCTCTCTCTCTCTCACACACACACTCACACACAAATAAATGTTGCATGGGATTAGTATGTATGTGAAAGTTTCTGGCTTTTCCAACACAAACAACTTCCTCTGCTCAACCGTCAACCTTGGCAAAGATCCAGAAAATCTGAGTGTGTTTATTTTAGAAAACGGCTGAACTGTGTGGAAAAGGGACCACTCTAAACATTCTGAAGGAGCAGACAAAAATGTCTTTGGCATTTCTCTTCAGTGATTCAGCTCATATGAATACATAAACATCTTTATGTCTTTCATGTCTTTAATCTCCACAGTTGGAAATGGAGATTTGTGCCTGCAGGTCACAGTAAGAGGAACACTCCAAAGATTAGATTACCTTTTCAATATTCCACCATGAACTAGATTTTTAACAGGACTTCCAAAATGTGTTTGGTTATCTACAAAGAGGCTAGTGTTACCCTTTTCTTCTGAATTTCCTTGAATTTGGCATTGTAGTGTTTTGTATTATTATACCAGGAACTCCAAAGTTCTTTAAACAATTTTTAACATTCTAAGACACTAAACCTCCACTAAACCCCACATTTATTACATTTCAGCATCAGAATGTCTAAAGGCAGGAAAATGGATGACAATTTACCTAATAGTCAAGCTGATTTATCATCATAATACCACGGGTGTATGGAATATTGAATTTCCCAGCAGCCACTTTCATCCAGTAGGGACAAAGGAGGAATAAGCATGAACCAGCATTACTGATAAAGGTCATGTTTATTGACATGGGATTGCTGGACCACAAAATAGTAGACTGGATATCAACTGCAACTGGTAGAATTTCAGTTAATTAAAGACTGACAGCCCACAGATACCATATCATTGATGTAAACTAAGTATAAAATGCTTTTCATTAGCATGCCTATTGTCAAAATATTAAGATACAGTTTTGTTCTTTCTCTTGTCCATTACTTAAAAAACTGCTAATAGTTTTAAAATGCAGGTCCCAAGATAAATAAGAAGCATCAGGAGATGATAAAATGGATAAGTCAGGAAAATATCACCGGTCTTCCTAGAGTCACTGTTTTAGGAGTTTCATGTTCAAAATTAGTTTAATAAGGGCTTTATGGGCCGTCACAATCTAATTATGGCAGGAATTATAGAAGTAGTTCCACTGGGCACCTGATTGGTCAATAAGATTTAGAATGTGCTCAAATCAGCATGACAGCACGCTTACTCATCACTAAAAATATTATCACACATATATTTTTATTGTTTTTGGTAATAGTTGTATAATCACAATGTTAAGCACACTTTAACGCTATTTGAGCACTTAGTGATGTTTTATGGACTCGGCGCAAGCTCGGCTTTCTCCATCAGCTGTGTCGGTGACACGTGCGATAACTTAAAATTCATGTAAATGTTTATGTTGCAGGCTGCTAAGATCTCTGTGAGTAAAATGCAGCATCTTTGTTATAATGTGGTTGATAAAAGTAAGGATTTATTTGCAGTAGGGTTGATTTAGTTCAGTAAATTCCTAGACCTCGATAAAGCATTAACGCCACAAGAGTTCACTCATCTGGGACTAGAAAATCATTTCGTTGCTAGGTCGCTACTAAGGGTCTGACCATTTGCTGT